>JAQZBX010106975.1:0-10701 GCA_029593785.1 Cabassous unicinctus
TGAAAACCCAGGGAGAACTTAATCGCCACTTCCATTGCATTTGCCGTAGGCCAGGGGCCCGGCCGCCCGGAGGGTCTCCCGGACAAATAGTCTGAAGCAGTTTCAATGCCGCTGAAATGACAGCCTCCCTTTTTTTCCACACAGGGGGACGGCTCCTCCTCATTCTTGTCGGAAACTTGCCCCGAGGATCCCTCTGTTTCCCCCAACTTTACCTCCCCCAGCCCTCAAGCTCTCAAGTGGTGACCACCGCCCCCCGGCCAGGTAGGACTGGATGGGAGGGGTCGCTTCTGAGAGGAGGTGGCGCGTGGCCGTCAGGGTCCAGGCCCGTGGCCTGGCTGCTCTGTCCTTCGCCTTCCCTTCTCTACACCCCCACCGATTTTCCTGCTATTGGCCCCATGTCCTCCTCGTCTGCTCCCACTTTCCTCTGGCATTTACTTCTTCGCCTTTGTATTCTCTCTTCCTGACATAAATTCCATTCTTCCATATTGCCTTTCTTCTTTCGGTTTCTCTAGTTGCAAAGTTAGCTTTCTTTTTAACCTTGAGCTGGCATTCAGACTGTTAATTCCATTTTTAAACATTTTTTTCCCATTCTGACTTCTCACTCTACTATTTTCCCATGGTCCTAATCTGTTAAAAAAAAAGGTGGGGGAGGGGGGCAGGGGATTAAATGAACTCTCAGGGAATCTTCTCGGCCCACTCCACTCAATTTACTAATCCCTTCCGTTTAAAAACCCAGCAAAATTAATTGTATTCCCACATGATATTTTGATGTTAAGGGGACAGGTCACGATAGGCCTCGCTAAAGGGGTCTTGGGCCAGGGACTTCGGGTTGGACCAGACTGCAGCTTGAAAATCAGAAAGGACTTTAACTTGCCAAAAGGAAATGCATCATGAAATCTGTCGTGTTCTTCAGATGTTTAGGAACTCGCCCTAAGCTATTCCTGTGGTGTGCATTTGGGGGACGGAGGAGGCCTCATGGCTATAAAGAGAGGAAACCTTTATTCTGCAGTAATGAAAATGGAGTTCCACAGGGAGCCTGATAATGTTTTGTCTTCAAACCTTTGTTGATCTGTGCAGCAAGACAGCTTAGAGACACGTCAAAGCATATTGAAAACACCTTTCCTGAGAAGGAGGTTGAAATTCTTCCTCTTACTCTACAACATTTGCCACTTAAAATTATGCTCCAGCTCCGTGCTTGTCCAAATGTAGTGAATATATGAATTACCGGAGGTAATTCTGGCTCAGGAGGTCTGGGGGGGCCTGAGACCCTGCATTTCTTACAGGATCCCAGGAGCTGGGGGTGCTGCCAGCTTTTCGGAGGCCATTTGGACCAGTAAGGACCCAGGGTGTTACAATGCCTCCTGGCTTACACTTTGAAATAGAAACTTTGAGCTGCTTTCATGGTGCTTTATTGTATTTTAACTTCCGGGCCTAACCACCAGTCTGTCCCTTGGATATCTTTTGATTTTCTTACTGCTGACTGTGACCGCTTGAAAGGGGCAGAGAAAGTCATTTGACAGGCAGGTCACTTCCTGGCTGGGAAATCTGTCCAGGTCCTCTCCACGGTGACTGGGTCCCCTGGTCAGCCTTGCGGTGAAGCCGTGTTCACTAGAGGCAGGGCGGGGGGGTGAGCAGTGCAGAGTCCAGACTTTACAGGAGGGCATCGGGGGACCTTGGAACTGTCTCCTTCCCTTGGCAGAAGTCTTAAGAGAGGTACAAGTCAGGCATAAGCGGCCTGGGGTTTTTGTTGTGGCACGTGTCACTGCCCCGGTAATTCGGGGCGCCGTGGTGAAGTATTTTAACACACTGAGAACATCGAATTCTCTCAGGCAATGCAAGTGACAGTGGAGCGCAGAACACGACTTGGGTTTTATTTTTCTAAACAAATGTAATAGAGACATAAATGTTACAGTTTTTGTCTCTGTGCGCATCAGGCTTGCGATAGCCCTTTCACAACTTGTGTTCCCGTCAGAATGGCAGCTGCGCTCTCTGCTTAGCAAGAATATTGCCTGTCACTAGAGACAAATATTCCCACAAAAATGATCTTTAAGCATCTGGTTTGGTCCCTTTTGCTTCCCACATACAAAAGGTGACATAAAAATAAACCAATTTTACATACTTTTCATGGAACAATAGGTCTCATTCTTTAAAAAAATTAAATTATTTTGCATTGGGAAAAAAAAACAACAAAAAGTTCTTTTAGAGCAGTATATGGATAATAGATTTTTGTACCAAGTTTAATGTTGCCCCAGATGTTTCTTGCTTGCTCTCACTTAAATATCTCCATTCATATACTATAACTGAAAGCAAAATGAATGAATAAAAATAGTACATAAAACTATCACATATTTGCCAGAAAAAATGATTTTTCTATAAGATTGATCCCAAGAGTACCCATCACATAAATAGTTGAAATTTCAGATTTTTAAAAATTTATAAATGCAAATCTTTATTGATAAAAAATATATTCCTTCTATCAGCTAGAGATTAATAGGTGAAGCTGAACAGGTTTCAAACTGGTAACTATTTTTAAGAGGTATAAATCACTAGAGAAAGATTAAAAACGAACAAATGAGGACGTAAGCTTATGTTGTGTTTGTGTGAACCTTTATGTAAGAGCTATAGAATGACCAGTTTCTAAAAATACTGATAACATAGCATTAGAAAATTATAAATTTATGTCACATATTTATTAAACGTCTGCTTTATTCTAGAATATATCATTTTAAATAAGGGGCACAAAATAACAGAAAACACAACTCCTATGTGCTATAAGAAAAAAATAGTGAATGGACATTACAATGCCATACAAGCGGTGCCAAACCTTGGAAACCACGTGCACGGTGTCCCTCCGGTTTCTCAGTAAATATCTGAAACCATGATTTTGGTGATCCAGATGTCAGGGTGGCTGACATCTCTCTCTCACAATGCCGGGGACAGGAAAGCAGTAAAGGCCCACGGCCGGTGCATCTGCAGATTCACCTGTAAACTGGAGTGACCCCCAGCCCGTCCCTTTGAGTGGCTGGAGGGCAGACACCCGGCGCATATCCCAAGCAACTTTTCGTCTGCTGATGGGAGTCCCCAGGCTCCTCGAGAACACAGCTGAACCCCGCCCCCAGGATTTAGGCCCCAAACTGATTGCACCATTGAGAGGCACCAGATAACCAGGCAGGATGTCCAAGTTGCTCAAAATCACTTATTTTTAGGAATTTGTGCTTGGAGGAGACCATCTCCCAGGACTAGATTTTAGAGAGGTCCCAGGCCTGTGAAGACAGCACCACCCCCGGGAAACCACTCCGTGTGCTGCGCCCCCCACCCAGGCAGCTGCTTTCCAGCAGGGACGCAGTGTGGCTTGCTCAGGTGTGTGGAGAGGACTTAGATGCCCCCGAAGGCTCCCAGCCCCTCTCTCTGAAAGGGCAGGATTGGGAAGGCCCCCCCCCACCTCCTCCCACCGTGGTTTTCCTCTCTCTCTCGGTTCTTCACTTAGGTACCATCTGGCTTACATGTGTAGGTGCTGAGTTCAAATGACAGACTATACAGGGGTGTGCTCCCCCCAAGACGTCTCCCCACTCCCGTTCCTCCTTCCCCTCCCCCTCCAGAATCCTTCTCAAGCCCCAGACCTGCTTCTCCCACTTCAATTACGTAGCAAAGGGCTGAGAGCCCCCATTGGTCTTTGCATGAGGGCCTGTTTTATTTGTTACGCAAGTGTTTTCATGGTTTTTGTTTACTCACCTAAATATATTTACTAGGCCTTCGTATTTATCCCTGAGGAGACGAGGAAATCCAAAGGAACTTCTTAAAATCAAGGATTTTAAGGTTCTTGGAAGTGGAACATCTTCTTTTAGATAACATTTAAGTCTCCAGTCATCACGCAGGAGGGGCCTTCAGTAGAGCATGTGGCAAATGACCCTGTTCTCCTTTTTCCCTGGAGTGAGAAGAACTGCTTTGGGCTAAATTATGAAAGATTTAAGTAAGAAACAGAGATGATTTTCTGAGAGTAGGAATGTCTGTGTACCTAAGTAGATTCCCGAGGGTTATTATGTTGTCTCTTTGAAGATCTTTAAATGTGGCAACAAAGGGGGCGTCTGTAAGCAGAGGGTGACCTTTTTAAGACCTCCTTTGAGTCCGTGAAGGATGGGATTAATTAAAACCAGAAGTTTGCCACTAAAATAATAGGTGTGAGAGCCAGAGAATTCAAGGTGCTGGAGGCCTCATTAAATAGGGTTGCATGAATATCATGCTGAAAGATTTAATGAGTCCATAGGGTCACTTAGAGAACAATGGAGCAGTGATGGCCTAGAAAAAATAAATTAGAATCGATATTGTGCTTCAGAATTAACAACTATAGATTGCTATATTAACACCTGAGAAATGGATGCTATAATTATATCTTGATGCATTGGTCTTTTCATCCTGGGGAAAATGAAAATCGCTTATTTTTAGCTTTTTAATCATCGATAACAAAAAGTCTATTTATACGTATGTGTTTATTTCTGTGGCTCCTGGGAACCATGAATGCTTTAAGTAGCTATACCTGGGTGAACAGTCTGCATTTTCCCTTTATTAATTCAACCAATAATTGTTGAGCAACTGCTGTAAATACCAGGCACTGGCCTTGGGACTGGGAATATAAAAAGACGCAATAAAAATGAAACCCCCTCTCTCAAGTCTAGTTGTATGGCCATGTCCAACAGAACTTTCTGTGATGATAGAAATGTTCCATGTGTAAGCTGGCCAGCACAGCAGCCACTAGCCAGAGGTGGTTATTGAGCATTTGAAATGTGGCTAAAGCAACTGAGGAACTAAATTTTTTATATTGTTTTATTTATATTTAAATGTAAACAGGAGCGGATGTGGCTCAAGTGGTTGAGTGCCTGCTTCCCACATGGGAGGTCCTGGGTTCAGTTCCTGATGTCTCCTTAAACAAACAAACAAACAAACAAAACAAATGAAAAAAAACCAACTCGGGGGAGCCAATGTGGCTCAGTGGTTGAGCACCAGCTTCCTACATGTGAGGTCCCAGGATCAATCCCTGGCCCCCGTACCTTGAAAAATTTTTTTAAAAATAAGATAAACAGCCAAATGCCTTTTTTTCATTTCAGGGATTTTTGTGAGCTCATTTTTAAACACAGCCATTCTTAAAATTAAGAATTAAATAAGTAATATTAAAACCAAAGATCTAAATGCTCAGAACTCATTGCTTGCTGATTATTTAATACCCTGTACCGTGGTCTATACTCTTGAGCAATTTACATCTATTGTGTCTGCATGGTGATTTTAATGATGTGCTATAAAGCCTCTCTTCCCAACTCCTGTACACTGTCACTACTTTAGTACACCTTAGTTTGCCAGAGCTGCTATGACAAATACCACCCAGCAGGTTGGCTTAAACAAGCATTTCTTGTCTGGTGCTGGCTCACCCTAACCGTGAGGTTCCCTGACTTGCATCTCTGCATCCTCATTTGGAGATGTCCTTGGTCTCCTCCCGTTGCTGTTCTCTGACTTCTGGCTTCTACCCGTTTCTGGTTTCTGTTGACTTCTAGCTTCTCTTTTCAAAGCCTCTGACAGCAGGAATTAAGGCCTGTCTTTTGTTGGGGTACATGGTTCAGTTCAGTCTGCCACAGATAGCTTAGGATTGGCCATGCTGGTAGTATTTACACCACGGAAACTGACAAATGCTACGCAGCAATTTTTTTTTCTAGGAGAATCTGTTGTTAGACACTTACCAGTTCCCCACCAAGAAAAACCTTGCCATTTTATGTCATAGGGTTTTCCCTAGATTTATCTCTGGTTTCCTTTTCAACTTGCCATAGTTGAAAATATTAATATCCCTCCTAAAAATTGAATAAAACAAAGCAAATTTTTTCTGCTGAAGTATAATTTATTCATTTTCCTTAACCTTTTTGTTTTCCATGTTTTCTCCTCTGGAGAGACTGAACTGCCTTGTTGACCTAGAAACTCTCAGGCTCTGAGTATAAAATATCATTTGGACAAGAAAAGTCCCCGAAGAAAGATAAGCCCAGCATTGACAACATTTTTCTCGCTCAGTCAGCAATGCTTCTACCTGCAAATTGCCTCAGCTGTAATGTACCAGTCCTCCCACTGCTAACACTACCCCAGAGCTGATACTAAGCTAACACTTGCCTGCCCATCTTCAGGACCGCTTTTCCCCCACTAAAAGTTTTAAGTGACAATAAATGTAATAGAATAAAATTCTGGGGTGAAAAACAGTTTTCATGTTTAATTTTATTTTCCATAGAAAACATTTCTCTCTAATGTTACCCTTTATCCATCCCAAACAAGTAAAGAACTGTTCTGACTTTGAACTTGAAATGCATTTGGCAGAATTCACATTAAGCCTTTTATTAAAAATGCAAACAAGTCACACCTGTGGTCTCTAAAATCTGAGGCTCAGGAAGTTAAAGTGACTTGTCCATGGTCACACAGCTAATAAGCAACAGTGCTCGATTTCCTGCACAATTGGCACCACAGTACATCTTTTTTTCCTGATTAAAGCCCTGTTCATTTATTATATCTTTTCTCCTCATAGCATTTTACGAGAAACTGCTATGAGGGTATTTATAGAAGAAGGCATTCAGGCAGAAAAGAAAGTCGTTTAAAGTTTTCACGGTTTCTCCCGGTGAAATGCAGATGCAGAAAATTTTAGAATCGTGACCCCAGACTGAAATAAAGCATGGAAATGGGTGAAATTCTTGGCGTATGTACAGAGAAAACTAGGGATCTTAGGACTTAGTTCTAGATAACTCTTAACTTTAAGAGGTATGGTAGAGGAAAAACAGCCTGTAAGAGACAGAAAAGGGGTAACTGTGAAGTTGGTGGGAAACCGAGTGTTGGGGAAGCCAAGAGGGGAAAAAAAAAGAAAAAATATACATCAAAGTGATGGAAATGATCCATGTCCAAAGCAACTGCATGGCACAGAAAAGTGTCCTTTCGCTTTGGTAACCGGTAGGTCACTTGTAATCTTGGCATCAGTGAGGGGTCAGTGGGACCCAGATAATGATGGGATGAACAGGAGACAGCTTGCCTGAACCTGGAGGTTTAGAAGTGAAGGCGAGCAGAGTGCTGGAGTGGAAATGGGGGAGACGTAGGGAATAGGAAGGAAAAATCCAGTTGAGAAGAGATTAATGAGTACTTCTAATTTATGGTCCAGTCTAGTTTATCATGAAATACTAAATAAAATTGCCAGGGAAGAATAGGAAGAACTAGATTTCATCTACTCTCGTGGTTGGTGGGATTTCTTCCTTGATGAAAAACTATCCAGTGGAAGGACGGTATCTTGATGAGCGTGCAGCCAAACTATTGTAGAGCGCCAACAAGATGCTGCTTAAATGCTGGGTTATTTTCTTTTGCTACTTCGTACATTAGCAATAACACTTAAACAACTTCATGATTTTCAGAGGGAAGGTATTTTGCAAAAAATAAGCTGGTATCATTTGCTACCCTTTGAGCATGTTCCACTATAGTTTTTTACCCCGAGGCTGAGTGACAGCTCCAGGAAAGAAAAGGATGGGGCTACCCAGGGGAGAAGATCCTCATTAGCAGGTGAAAAAGCTTGAAAAACAGGGATTTCAAGAGAGGAAAGGATTTATCCAAATGTCTTCAGCTTCTTTTAACGCAAAAGCCAGGCCTGAGAGGCTGGAGTCTTACTGCAGCCCAGGAACGATGGAGCTCTGGGTGGGACATAAGGAGTAGAAAGCCCACCCCTTCCGACCCTGGGAATTGTGGGAAGAGGAGGAAGAGAGTGGAGGGGAGGCTGGGGTGTACCTCTCTAACTTCTACGCTCGGGGACCCATCTAGAGGGCTCGTGGCTCACCGTGTCCTCTGGGCCTCAGAAGGGACATGGGAGCTCCTTCGTGCCCGTGATGGAAAACGGTGGTGTTGAGATGAGGATCACGACCAACAGGCTCCCCCAGGTGGTGATTTCGGGGTCCAGACCATTAGCTCCAACAGTGGGTACCAGAGCATCAGTCACCCCAAATGGCAGTTGTCGTTAGTTCATGGAGAAATTTAGGCCCAACATTTCAAAACAGAGCCCGTGGGCAGACCTGGAGGTCTGAGCCGGCTGTCCCTTCCTCTCCTTCTCCAAAGACACCCTAAGTTTCTCCATAGGCCCACCCACCAGCTTTGGGAGGGTCAAACGAGGCATTAACTTTGAAGGACTGAACATTTACCCAAAAAGATCGATTCATCCAAGAAATGTTTTAAACCAATCCTCCAGGAATTCTGCAGCAACTCTAAGGAAACTGTGTATTTCCTTTAAGAGAGAGAAGGGCCAGGATGGCTTCGCTTCCTGTCACTGGATTCTCAGCCTGCAGGGCGCCGTTTGAGTAGCATCTCTGCTGTGACTTAAATTATAACCATTTCACGGGCTCAGGGGCTGTGGTAGGCAGTGCCAGCCACTCGGAGTCAATTGAAAGGGAATTGGTCACCTGGGAGTTTTCTAACCTGATTTCAGGTTTCCTGGACACCGTGTCCTCTTCCGACCCAACACCTGCTGTGACAGAGAGATGTTTGTGATGAGGGAATAACAAAGAGTTTCTTGAACATTGGGTCACATGGGAACAAAGGCTTAGATGGAGCCAGCCTTTCCTGTTTTCTCATTTTCTCTACCATATTTCAAGCCCTGTAGAAAGCTTTGGCCAGGTTTTTAGACAAAGCCTTTAAATTCACTTTTTAAGAAGCACTGTATGCTGTTTTGCGACTGAAAGATGTGCTCAGTTCTGCTGACCTACAGGCAGAAATTTTTTTTTTATTTTTTTTTTTAATGTCTGTTTCATACTTGAGAGCTCAGAATATGCTTCTAATCAGATCAGCTCTTAAAGAAAATACTCCTAAAAGACAAATTAGTTAGACTGGCTCGTGGACAGCCACGATTCTGGTGTTTTTTCGATAGGCTTTCTTGTCCATGAATTAAGGGTGACCATGTCCCCATATAAGGGTCTGGTGTTGGCGAAGCCTTCCAGGTGGCCCAAAGTCTTCCCACAGTCCTGACATGACACCAGCTCGGGGGCTGAGATGGGAGATTGAGAAAAGAATTTTCTTCTTTTTCCTGGAACTTGGTGCCTAGTATATTGTTTGGTGTTGGTCAAATCTTTATCATGATCATTCTCATGTGTACCATTCCTCAGTGGCTAAGTCCTACTGGAAAAGCTGAAATGTGGAAAAAGCTATCATGAGAGACTCTACAGGAGCCCAAGGTGAGGATAAAGGCAGTTAAGGTGGCCATCAACTGGATTGCACTCCTGTTACTGTTTTGAAAAGGTTTCTGGCTTCTAGGAGCATTCTGTGCAAGGTAGAGCTAATTTAGTTGGAAAACTTACAGACTGCATGTTATGAACTATATTAACACCTAGATTTCCAGCCTTGAAACTACGGTATTCACTCTTATCAAAAAGTAGAGGGAAAAACAGGTCTTTCCTTTTAACTTCTTTTATCTCTTGAAATTGGAGAACAGTGGTCTTAAAAATAGCACTTCATCCGTCCATCCATCCGTCCCTAATGTATACTTGCATAAACACATAAATATATGCAAACATATGTAAAGGCAGGTTCACTTTTGTTTTGGAACAAATCTCTCATCTAAAGAAACCTGAGCTGGTAGCTTGGACACTCATCCTCAGTAAAATTGCATCCTAGTTCAATACAGGGGCCACGGGTGCTGCCGAGTACCCTCTTGTCCTCTTTGAATTTTGCACTGTGTGCATTACCTAGCTCTTAAATTAATTAACCCGTCGACTGTTTTCTAAAATGTATGCAAATATGATTATACAAATCCTTCTACTGTGACACCACCAAGCAGATTTTCTCTGACACGCCACAGTTTGGCTTTGGGTGCACTTACGCAGCCCAGCCCGCTGCCCTCCAGCTACCCAGGTATAATGTCCATTGTTTTTAAAATCCAGTCACCTTTGATTTCAGACTCTGTGCTTCCCTTCTCTATTTTGCAAACGTCAGGTAAATGTGCACTTTCTGCTCGATTGCATTGCTTGTTCCATTCGTCTTTCTTCTACATTCCTTCCCTTATTCATTTTTCATTTGCTATGAATGTATACACCGTTAAAGGGAAAGGGAAACATATTAATTAAAAAATTGATTGCATGCCTTGAGGGCTTTGCTTTCATTGCCTCCAGCATGCAGGAGTGGCATTTCCCCAGATTTATCCTTCTTTACCTAATAGAGGATTTTCCCACTGGACTTCTGAGAGCATCTTGTGTTCAGACTATAGCACCATGCTCTGCTATTTTCATTACTCATGGAAAAATGTGTAGATGGGCTATGAGTGAGTTAAGTTTATAGTCATCCAATGGTGTGTTACGAGCTATTGCTAACCCTGGCAAACCTAAGGTAGAGAAGTCTACCATTGGATTGACACATTCATTTGGCAGATGTGGAAAGAGGCCCCAGAAAGATCACTTAAAGGTAGTGGTAGAGCCAGCAGGAAAAGCTGGTCTCCATCTGCTCTGCTCTGTTCTCCCAGTCTCACTCTCTCCCAATCACTCTCTTCTCCCAACCATATTCCCTCTTTGTTGTAATGCAACATGACAGGAAAAGGAAAAGACCTATGAAAATTTTAATAATAAAAAATTACCGGGAAGCAGGTGTGGCTCAGTGGATAGAGGCCCCGTTTACCATATGGGAGGCCCGGGTTCGCTTCCCGTCGCCTCCTTGTGAGGGCAGGCC
>JAQZBX010106976.1:0-10699 GCA_029593785.1 Cabassous unicinctus
AAAAAAAAAAAAAAAATAGCCAGTGGACTTTTAAAAAAAAAACTTTTTAGTGAGTAAACAGGATAAGTATATAGCTTGAAGAATTACCACAAATAAACACTCATGAAACCACTACCCATGTCAATAAGTAGAATATTATTAGCACCCCACAACTTCCCCTTCATGCCCCAGAACAATCACTATCTTCTCTCTCCTCAAAGTTAACCAAATCATAACCTGAAAAATTTTGAACAGAAACAGTATGTGCCTTCCTTAGTAGGTATTGCACTTTACGTAAATGGTGTTATAAGACATAAGGCTTCTAAATAATCCATAGATCCAAGAATAAAATTGCAATGGAAATTAGAAAATATTTTGAACTGAATGATAATAAAAATAAGACATCAAAACCTGTGAGATGCAGCTAAAGTCATTCTTAAAGGGAACTTATAATTTTATTTATCTTAAAAGAAAATTAAGGCTAAAAATTAATGAGCTAAGTATTCATCTCAAGGAGTTAGAAAAGGATCCGAAAAAGAAAAAAAAATAATTTAGAAAAAAAAGAAATAATAAAGGTAAGAGCAGGTGGTTAGAATTTGTGGGACACACTATCCAAGAGACGGGAATAAATAGGGTAAGAAATCCAGAATCTGCATTACGAGTCCCCCTGTGTCTTTGGCTGAATACCCAGCTCAGCCAACCTGCATAGATCAAAACTACATGAGACCTGGCTAGGACAACTTCTGGGGAAAGAAAAATTATAGAGGATCTATGCTAAGAACAATTTCCAGAGCTCACAGGGCTGAGAATTATTCATATTCCTACCAACCAGACTAGAGAGACCTTGTTGCATATATGGAGCATTCAGTAGAGACTCCAGAAAGATCACCCCTTAGAAGTGGGGCTACATTAGCCCCAGACTAAAGGCTACTGTATGTCTACCTTAAAGCAGCATTAAAACAAGCTTTAAAAAAATTAAGCTGATTTGCAAGTAACCTTACTGCCTGCCAGAATAAAGTTTAACATTCTTTAAAGGAATCCAACAAAAACCAAAATTCAAAAACATAAAATTAACAATGTCTGGCATCCAATTAAAAATTGCTATCCATATGACGAATCAGGAACATGTGACCCATTAATGGAAGAAAAATCAGAAACAGACCCAGAAATGACAGATTTGCTGAAATTAGTAGAAAGGACTTTAAAACAGCAATTGTAAATATGCTCTGTTTGCTTAAGAACATAGAGGAAAGAAATGGAAGATATAAAATGTCCCCAAACAGGACCAAGAGATAAAGTAGGTAACATAAGACTATGCTACTGTTTAGACCCAGGCAGTGTTGAGTTCTGTAAAAAGTATGTAGTAGGACCCTAGTCATTGCTCCCTTGCTTGCAAGACGATGCTATACCACCTAAGTGCATCTCATCAAAATCTATACCATACTAAAGGACAGTGATAACAAGGCAGCTTCTGAAGCCATGCTTTAGGCACTTTACCATCCCAATTGGTAGGGGATATCTTCTGAATTTATTCCAACTTGTGAGTCACACAAAATTCGCCAATATTTGACAGCAATGTTTGATAGCACACATCCCAGCTCTCCCATCTCCACCTGATCACTGAAGCTGAGATTGCAGAAGAGAGTGATGCCCTTATGATGCCAACTTTTTAGGTTCTGCTTACTCTGTTATATCCCTAACTCCCTGTCATGATGACCAGAATAGCTTCTTCTCTTGCCTATACGTGATATAGCCAAATTTCTCAGAGGAAAGGATAGAGGCTCATTACTATAGCATGGCATGAAGATCAGAAAGGCCACATATTTTATGATTCCACTTACATGAAATGAGCAGAATGGGCAAATCCAGAGAGACAGAAAGTAGGTTAGTGGTTGCCAAGGCCTCAGGAGAGGGAGAAATGGATAGTAACTGCTAATGGGTATGGTGTTTCTTTTTGGGGTGATGGAAATGTCCTAGAATTAGAAAGTGGTGGTGGTCACAAAACTGTTTGAACGTACTAGAAAACACTTTATGTTATGTAAATTAGATCTCAAATAACTGTTATTTAAGAGAGAGAGAGAGAGAGAGACCCAAATGGAATTCTATAGATGAGATATATAAGTGGAACTTCATTTCAAAAAATAAAATTTTTTTAGTATTTTGCATCACATCTCAAATTATATTATTAAAAAGTAACATATTACACGAATATTTAGAGGGCAGGAAAAGAGAGAAATATGGCAAAGAATTTTCTGGGATGGTTATTTTCTTCCAAGAAAAATTGGAAGATTGTGTCTCAGGCAATCCAAGGGAAGAAAATGTTTCAAAAAGGAAGTGGAATGGACGAAAAAAGCAGATACTGAATGAGATCAGAATTGAAAAGCGTCTCTCAAATTTAAGGAGCTGCTGAGGAGCGGATGGAGCTCAAGTGATTGAGCCCCTGCTTCCCATGTACAAGTTCCTAGGCTCGATCCCTGGTACCTCCTAAAAACAAAACAAACAAATGAAAAGACCAAGTCTCATTGGGGAGTGGATGTGGCTCAGTGGTTGAACACCTGCTTCCCATGTACAGGGTCCTGGGTTCAATCCCTGATACCTCCTAAAAAAAAAAAAAATTAAGGAGCTGCTTTAATGGAATGGTGAAGAAGCTTGAAGTCCAAAAGAAGTTGTTTGAGGAATGAATGTGAGGTTGAAAATTCTTTTTATAAGCCTGATTATGAAGGACTAGAGTGAGAGGGCAATAACTTTTGGGAGAATTTGAAGAAAAATAAGATAAACGTTATTTTTTTAACCATACTTTTTGTGCTTTGAAAGTCCTATCCTCATCAGAAATTTGATATTTGACCTTCTTTGGGGATTTTTAAAATCCTTTTTATATATACATATATATATATACTCATCTATAAAATACTTCAACTCATCTAGAAATTATCTTGCTGTATAATATAAAGTGGTTATATACTTGGAGTTTTCTTCCCCTAAATAGCTAATTAATTGTCCCAACACCATATCATGTTGCCCAGTGAACAACCCACCAGAACCATCTTGAGGGAACCTTTGTTAGAAAGGGAAGAAAGTATTCCTTATCAATATCAAAGAGTTAGTCTGCCTTTGATCTTGCCCTGTCTAGACATGGGTCTTATACTTTTGATCCCTAATCATCTACTCATGCTATCATTCCCGGCATAGTATAGAGATTTTCTAGGTAAGTATCCTGTGTTTTCTTTTACAGGATGTGACCTTGTTCCTGCCAGAGTGGGAAGATGGGCATTTTTACCTTGCCAAGTACTATGACAAATTGATGCCCATGGTCACAGACAACAAAATGGAAAAACAAGGTGATCTCATCCGATATATAGTCCTTCATTTCGGAAGGTGAGTATGAGAACTGGCATATTTGCTGGTTAAAAACATAAAGATACGCTTGATATTCAATTGTTATCATAGATCTTATTGTCATATTGAAGATGTTTTCTGCTTTAACACTGATTCAGTCTATCACCCTAGATGAGATGTGAATGTTTTCTTTATAGAATTTCTTCTTTGCTTTTAAAAATTGATTTTTAGTAGGAAAAGACTTATATGCATATATTTTTAAAAATTCAGCAGTGCCAAGAATGTACAATGAATATAAGTATCCTTCCTATTCCATACCCTCGTTTCCTAAATCTTCCTCCCTAAAACTCTAGGAGACCCAAAAGCTAATATATTTAATAGTTATATTTAATGCCAAAGGAATATTTCATTCCAGTTCCTTCTGCAAAGAAGTAGCATATATGAAAATTACTGTGAAATTAGGCTTGTAAAAAGATCTAATCTCTTAAACTAGTTAAAAACTTTTAATTTCATATTTTAGTTTATAATAGTCAAATAACATATTGACTCCTGCCTACTGTTTATATTTTCACAAATTACTTCCTGAGAAATAATAATGAATGGCACAGAACTAGAAAATTCACAAATATGTGGAAATTAGACAGTACACTTTTAAACAATGAATGTGTCAAAGAAGAAATCACAAGGAAGTTAAGAAATATCTTGAGACAAATGAAAACGAGACTACAACATACCAGAACTTATGGGATGCAGCAGAGGCAGTGCTCAGAAGGAAATTTTTAGCTATAATTGGAGCGCAAACTAAACCCAAAGTGAACAGAAGGAAGAAAAGAATAAAGGTCAAAATGGAGATAAATATAATAGAGAATAGAAAAACAATAGAGAAAATCAGTAAAACCAAAAGTTGGTTCTTTGTAAAGATCAATAATACTGATGAAACTTCAGCTAGACTGAAAACAAAAACAAAAAAAAACGAGAAAGGCAAATAACAAAAATCAGAAATGAAAGGAGGGACATTATTACTAAACTTCCAGAATAAAAAGGATTATCAGAGGATATTATGAACAATTGTACACCAACAAATTAGACAACTTAAATGAAATGAACAAATTCCTAGAAATGCATAAATTACCTAAACTGGTCCAAAAAGAAATGGAAGAGCTCAATAAACCAATAGCAAGTAAAGAGATCGAATCAGTAATCAAAAACTTCCCAACAAAGAGAAGTCCAGGACCACATGTCTTCCTTGATGAATTTTACCAAACATTCAAAGAAAAATTAACATGAACCCTTCTCAAAGTCTTCCAAAATTGTAGAGGAGGGAACACTTCTTAATTCATACTATGAGGCCAGCACTACCCTCATACCAAAGCCAGATAGAGCTATCACAAGAAAAAAAAATTATCCCTTATGAATATAGGTACAAAATCCTCAACAAAATATTATCAGACCGAATCCAACTGCACATTAAAATGATTATACACCATGATCAAGTAGGGATTATCCCAGAAAAGCAAAGGAGATTTGACATAAAATAATCAATGTAATACACCACAGTAATAGAATGAAAGGAAAAAAACCGCATGATTATCTGAATTGACACAGAAAAGGCATTTGACAAATTCCAACACCCTTTCTTTATGAAAACACTCAGAAATCTAGGAATAGAAGGGAACTTCTCCAGCATAATAAAGGGCATATATGAAAAACCTGAAGCTAAATCATACTCAGTAGTGAAAGACTGAAAGCTTCACCCCTAAGATCAGGAATAAGACAAGGATGCCTGCTATCACCATTTCCTTTCAGCATTGTATTGGAAGTGCTAGCCAGAGAAAAGGGTGGGGGGGGAGGGTCGGAGAAAAAATGCATCCAAACAGGAAAGGAAAAAGTAAAGCTATCTGTTCCCAGATGACATGATCCTATATCTAGAAAATCCTGAAGAATCCACAAGAAAGCTACTAGAGGTAATAAATGAATTTAGCAAAATGGCACAATACAAGATTATGCAAAAATCAGTTGCGTTTCTATACACTAGCAATGAACAATCTAAAAAGGAAATCAAGAAAACAATTCCATTTATAATACCATAAAAGAATAAAATATCTAGGAATAAATTTAAACAAAGATGTGAAGGACTTATATGCAGAAAACTACAAATCATTACTGAAAGAAAGAAGACCTAAATAAATGGGACGATATTCTGTGTTCATGGATTGGAAGCCTTTCTATCGTTAAGATGTCATTTCTACCCAAAGCAATTTACAGATTTAACACAATCCCAGTCAAAATTCCAAAACCTTTCTCTGTAGAAATGGAGAACCTAGTCGCCAGATCATATTGGAAGAGCAAGGGACCCTGAATAGCCAACACCATTTTGAAAAAGAACAAAGTTGGAGGACTCACGCTCCAACTTTAATAATTTCAAAACTTATTACACAGCTACAGTAATTAAAAGTGTAATATTGGCACATGGACAGACCTAGACCAATGGAATCAAATTGAGAGTGCAGAAATAAGCCCTCACATCTATGGCCAATTGGGTGTTTTTTGTTTTGTTTTTTTCTTTTTAAGATTTATTTATTTATTTACTTTTTATCCATTTTAAACCCCCTCCCTCTGTTCTTGCTGTTTTGTGTCCATTCGCTGGGCAGTTCTCTGTGTCTGTTTCCTGCCCTCTCTTCTCATCGTTCTCCTCCTGTCTTCATCGGGATTCGATCCTGGGAACCTCTGATGTGGGAGAGAGGCGTTCTGCCACTTGCACCACCTCACTTCCTGGTTTTTCAGCACATCTTGTCTTGGCTTTCCCTTATGTCACTCTTCTGTTAAGTCATCATCTTGCTGCGTGGCTTGGCAGGGCCTGGCATGCTACGCATGGGGCCTGGCTGCGCACCCGTACGCAGGGCCTGGGGGCTCGCCCACTTGTGGGTCCTGGGGGCTTGCCCGCTCACAGGGCCTGATGGCCCACACACCTTCTATATTTTTCTTTATTTTACCGGGTGGTCCCGGGGATCGAACCTAGTTCCCTCCATATGGGAAACAGACGCCCAACCATTTGAGCCACATCTGCCCCCCAACTGAGTTTTTATAACGCCAACAAGTCCACTTAGTGGGAGAAAGAATAGCCTCTTCAACAAATGGTGCTGGGGAAATTGGAAATCCACAAGAATGAAAGTGGACCTTTACCTTATACCATATTTTAAAAATTAACCCAAAATGGATCCAATGATCTAAATATTAGAACTAAACCTTTAAAACTCCTAAAGGAAAACAAGGAAATACCTTCAGGACATTGTATTCAGCAATAGCTCTTTAGACTTTACATCCAAAGCATGAGACAAAAAAAGAAAAACTAAATTAGGCTTGATCAAAATTTAAAACTTCTGTGCATCAAGGACATTATCAAGAAAATGAAAACCAAAAAAATGGGAGAAATATTTGGAGACCATATAACTGAGAAGAGTATAGTATCCCGAATATATAAAGAACTCCTACAACTCAATATCAAAATTCAAACAACTAAATGAGTATGGGTAAAGGACTTGAATAGATATTTCTCCAAAGAAAATATACAAATGGCCAATAAGCACATGTAAAGATGCTGAACATCATTTGCCAATAGGGAATTGCAATTCAAAACCATTTCACACCCAGTGGAATGGATATTATTAAAAATTGGAAAATAACAAGTTCTGGCAAGGATGCGGAAAAATAGGAAACTTCATGCACTATTGGTGAGAATATAAAATCGTGCAGCAACTATGGAAAACTGTTTGACATTTCCTCAAAAAGTTAAATATAGAGCTACCATATTACTTGGCGATCCCACTTCAAGTATAAACCCAAAGGAATTGAAAGCGGGAACTTGAACAAATATCTATACAATAATGTTCATAGCAGTATTATTGACAATAGCCAAAGGTGGAAGCAACCCAGATACCCATCAGCAGTGAATGGATTAAAAACAATTTAGTATATACATAAAATGGAATATTTTTCAGTTCTAAAAAGGAATGAAGTTATTTTATGGTACATGCCACTATGTGGATGAATCTTGAAAATAACATGGTGAGTGAAATAAGTCAGACACTTAAGAATAGATATTGTATGATTCCACTTGTATGAAATAGCTGGAATATGCAAATTCATAGAGACAGAAAGTAGATTACAGGTTACCAGGAGTGAGGGAGAGAGAAGAATAGAGAGTTAATGCATAATGGGTATAGGGTCTCTGTTTGGGGTGATGGGAAAGTTTTGGTAATGGATCATGGTGAAGGTAGCACAACTTTGTGAATGTGCTTAGTTCTACTGAATTGTATGTGTGGGAGTGGATGAGATGGGAAAGTTTATAGTGTATATATGCTTCCACAATTAAAAAGAGAGGACGATTCTAAAGAGATAATAACAGCTAAATGCAAAGCATAATCTGGACTGAATCTAATAAAGGAGGAAGAAAGTGCCCAAAAGGACATTAATGGGACATGTGAAAAAAAATTGGAATATAGACTGTAAGCCTTTATGTTAAATTTCTTAAACTTGATAACTCTATATAAGGTGGTTACATTAATGAATATCCGTATTCTTAGGAAATGTACATAGAAGTATTAAGCACTCAAGGAACATGGTATATACAACTTACTCTTAAATAGTTAGAAGATGGATGGATGGGTGGATGGATGGATGGAGAGAGAATGATACGGCAAATGGCAAAAGTGGCAAAATGTTAAAATTTGGTGGATCTGGGAATCTGGGCAGGGGTTTGTTGGCGTTCACTGTATGGTGTATTATTTTTGCAAGTGTCTTGTAAATTTGAAATTATTTTAAAAATTTATTTAAGAAAAGTAGAAATGTCATTTCATTCATTTTCCTTATTGTACTTATGTTCTATTTAAAGTTGTCTATTATTAGGTACTTTGACTTTTCAGTTAAATATTTTCAGGAATTAAAGCAATATGTGCTATCAGATGTTAGGATAGCAAGATTTGGCCAAACCTTTCTTCCAAAAACAGAATTCAAGTGTTATGAATGCAAACCAAATTTTATTTTTTAATGCTTTTTAATGAATTGTTATCAAGGCAGAATTTCTGACGTTTTGGCATTTTGAAATGAAACCATAAGCAAAGAAGAAATAGTAAATGCATTTTTTCTTTTCTAAAATGACTATTAACTTTCATTTGCTCTTCATTCCTAGTATGTATCATGTCCCTTGTTAGACAGAATTTATTCAATATATTGATTCTAAAACACAGAATTATTTAGAGTCCTCTATATACATAAAGTGGTTTACATATAGTGGGAGATTTTAAAAAAATACAGTTTAAGAAAGTAAGGGGATTTGAAAACCTAGTTCTATTCACAATAGTTTAAATAAAACATTTGGATGCTGTGGCCATTGGGCAGTTTGATGTAATTATGAATTCCAAAAATATAATTGGATCATGCTTGTAAACTGATCTGTTAATCTGGGCATGATTAAGTTATGATTAGGGCGTTGACTGGGCCACATCAGTAGGGCGTTAAGCCCCACCCCTTGGTGGGTGGGGAATCGAATATAAAAGGCAAGGCAGAGAGCAGAGTAGAAGCCATTTTTGAGAAGCAGTTTTGATGTTGGGAAGAAGGCCCCAGGAGAAGAAAAGTGAGCCGTTTGCCTGATAGTCTACAGCTTACCTTGTGGAGGAACCAGAGGAGCTAAGCCCGGAGAGAAACGCCCCGGGAAGAGAGGAACCCAAGAAGCCTGAACCCTGGCAAATGTTGGCAGCTGTCTTGCTCCAACACGTGGCAATGGACTTTGTGAGAGAAGAAACTTACGCTTTCTGGCCTGGTAACTGTGGACTTCTACCCCCAATAAATACCCTTTATAAAGACCAACCCATTTTTGGTATTTCACATTAGCACCCCTTTTGGCTGACTAATACAGATGCTAAAAGGAATAAACTCAACTATTGAGGCTCATCCCTTGAGTGATTAAATAACTATATTATTACTGATTAACAATCAATGTTTACCCTCAAGAAGCTACAGTCTAGTTAGGGAGAGAAACCTAAAGCATGTAAAATATTTAAACAATTGTACGTAATACAATATGTTATCAAATATCAAAATTTAACTGGTATAAATAGTAAAGGGAGTGTAGGTATTGTCTTCTCTGCTTATCAAAGAATATTCTAATATTAGCAAGATACTAAAATGAATGAAATAAGTCCAAGATTTCATGGGCTAGGGAAATCCAAGATCAAAACTCATGGTTTCGTGATTCAAATGTATCTTTTTGCTACAAGTATAAGAATGTTCTTTCATGAATTATAACAGATGTACAACATGAATACAAGGTGTTAATAATAGAGTGGTATGTAACAAAAAATACCTAATATAAACTATGGGTGATAGTTAATAGTACTATTTTAATAATTTTTCATCAATTATAACAAAGGTAACTACTGTTAAAAAAAAATTATACAATTAAAAAAAGGGCTGTCATCAATTGTAAGAAATGTTCCACACCAATCAATGCAAGATGTTGGTGGTAGGGTGGTATATGGGAACCCTGTATTTTATGTATGATTGGTCTGTAAATCTTCAACTTCTCTAATGAAATTTTTTTTAAAAATGTATACCTCTTTGCACTATACAATAACAGAAATCTGGTAGGCCTCATGGAGAAGGTAGCATTTGAAGGATAATTAAATTCAAGGAGAGGGCATTACTAAATTTTCAAAGATTTGACAGAGAAATAAGGTTTAATAGTTTGTTCAAAGAATGATGTGGAACATCAATCAGTGGAATAGAGTTGAGAGTCCAGAAATAAACCTTCATGTCTACAGCCAACTGGTTTTCGACAAACCTACCAAGGCCCTGTTAATGGGACAAAACAGTCTCTTCAGCAGATGGTGCTGGGAGAAGTGGATATCCATAACCAAAAGAATGAAATAGAACCCCTATCTTACTCCCTATACAAGAATCAACTCAAAATGGATCAAAGACCTAAATAGAAAAGCCAAAACCATAAAACTACCAGAAGAAAATGTAGGGAAACATCTTAAAGACCTTGTAGTAGGTGGTGGTTTCTTGCACCTGATACCCAAAGCACGAGCAACAAAAGTAAAAATAGATAAATGGGACCTCCTCAAAATTAAACACTTTTGCACCTCAAAGGACTTGTCAAAAGGGTGAAAAGGCAGCTGACTCAATGGGAAAATATATTTGGAAATCACGTATCTGATAAGGGTTTAACATCCATGATATATAAAGAAATGCTACAGCTCAACAATGAAAAGACAAACGAACTAATTAAAAAGTGGACAAAAGGCTTGAATAGACATTTGTCCAAAGAAGATATACAAATGGCAAAAAAAAAAAAAAACATGAAAAAATGTTCAACATCACTATT
>JAQZBX010106977.1:0-10705 GCA_029593785.1 Cabassous unicinctus
CTACATTGGAGGTCTTCAGGATCGAATCCTGGTGAAGACTGGAGGAAGAGGATGAGAAGAGATGAAACAGACACAGAGAATTGCCCAGCGAATGGACACAAAACAGCAAATGGGGAAGGGGGTTTAAAATGGATCAAGTAAATAAATAAAAATCTTTAAAAAAAAAAAAAAAGATTTTTCTGCATGTTTTAATATATATTATACACATACATTACATATGTATCTAGATTTTCTCAATTAAATTGCATTATACTATACAAAGCATCCAGCTATTTGTATTTCTACAATAAGAACTGTATTTTAGCAAATATTCCATGTTCATTTGTGCAGAGAGCCATTTTATTCTTTCATGTCTTCTGCATCCTAAGTATTTAACAGCAGGGATATGACAATATTCTTCAACCATTTCATTATTGATGGAAATATAAATTGTATGCAACTTTTCAATATTATAAACAATGCTCTTGTGAACATCCTGGAACTTTCATTATTTGACTAACTTGTGAATATATGTGTAAGAAAGATTGTAGAAATAAACTCGATGGGTCAAAACATATGTGCATTTTTAATTTTAATAGATATTGGCAAATTTCCTTCAAAAAGCCTGTTTCAATTACACTTCCACCAATAGTGCATGAGGATACCTATTTATCCTGCAATCTTGACTATATTCAAATTTTAGCGATGTAATGGTTAAAACATTTGAATCTCATTATTGTTTTAATTATCATTTCTATTTTCATATGTTAATTGGCAATTTATGATTTTTCTTCAACATATTACCTCTTCATTTCCTTTGAATACTTTTCTATTGTGTTGGTAGTCTTTTAAAAAAAATGATTTGACGATGTTCCTTAATATTAAAGATCTTAATTTTATGATTATAAGTTGCATATATTTTCTCCCATTTTGAAGTTTGTCTTTTAACTTTTTTTAAAAATGCAGCCATGGATTTTTACAGAAGCTTTAACTTTTTATGTAGCAAACTTGTTTATTCTCTTCAGTATGGAGTCTAAGATTTGTGTCTTAGGAAGGCTTTCTCCAACTCAAGTTTATAAAGATAATTTCCTATTTTTTTTCTATTACACTTGTAGTTTTAATTAATTATGCTTAGATGTTTAGTGATTTTCCTCTATGGATATCCAATTCCCACTACACTGACTAGAAATGTCATTTTGTATATGCTGTGGAAGAGTGATTGCATTAATGACCATAATTAATGGTCTACTGGCATCCATGCCACTTATGTCCCATCAAGAGCTGAAGCCTATTTCTCCGTCTCTTTAATCTGGGCTGGCTTTGTTGTTGCCTTGACCAGTAAGATGCAGCAGAAGTGATGATATGCTGGTCTTAAGAGGCCATGCCTGTTCTGCTCTCTCTTTCTCAACACTGCTGTTGGAGGATGAGAATCCACACAGAGAGGAGCCCAGATTCCCCAGTCTAGACTATTTTAAGCTAGTCTACAGCTATCCATCCCTCAAGCATATGAAACTGCCCAGCAAAGAACAGAAGAATTGCTTACTCAACCCTCAGCTGATGGCAGATGCATGAGTGAACTCAGCTATGACCAGAACTGCCCACTGGCATGTTGATTCATGAACAATAACAAATGCTTATTAAGGTTTGAGATGGCTTGTTAAACACCAATAGCTAACTGAAACATACATTCAATCCTCATATATACACACAACAGTATCTGGACTTTATTCCAGTCTATTGCAGCCTGTAATCTTCTGCATCAGAATTTTTGCCAAATTCTTTGACATGTACAGTGTGCAGTGTAGTGAAAAATAATTCTCTGTTTAGAATGTCACACATTCTTCCACATCCCTTAAAGATGAAAAGCTTTTCATTTTTTTCAGTAAATATGGATTGAACACCCACTACATACATGGTACCATATTAAGTTACTTAGTTCTATAGTAGATAAAAGGATGAACATGAAAAGGCATGCTGGGATAGCACAATGTATCACAGCACGTCAGACACTGAATAACTTGTTCTAATGAAAAAAATGTATACATCCTTTTCTTCAAAAGCAAAGCAAAAATCACTCTAGTGACGAGAGACAGAATATTGCTTTTTCTGGATCAAGAAGAAGTGCTTGGGAATAAAAGTAAGACAGGAAAAAGAAGAAGACAGGGAAAAATAACATCTCAAAGTACATAATCTACAAAATAATTCAATAAGACTATTTTTTATCTTGCAAATGTGAAAAGTGAGTCTCTTTTATAACGAGCTTACACATTTTGCCAAATTTTAAAAATAAACAGATATATGTGTTGTCTAAGACCATAGCAGTCTGGATGGTCCAGTAGCTGAAATGTGTCCTATTTCCAGACTCAAATTTATATTCTCATCCCTGTTCCCATCTTATGCAATAAAACCTGATACTTGACTGTAATGTTTCCCACCTTATATATTAATAAAACTGCAATGTGTTGTGAGGTTTAATTAGACAATAAAAAACTTTGAGGCCCTTCTTAAGTCTGTGTAAGTGAAGAATATTGCTAATTTAGTAATCATTATATTCACTGAAAAAAATTTCCCCTAAAATGTGCAGAAACACTTTTAAAATTCTGGACAATCATATTAGCTTTAGGTATGGTAAAAAATAAGAACTGATGAGGACCTTTATCTTGGATGGATGAACTATGTCGTGCTCACTCTCCTTTTTAAATTTCTATTTATACCCACTCTTCATTTAAATGTTTAATTAGGAAGGAACACTTGCATGCATTATAATTAAATGCAAGCACAAATTCTTCACCACAAAAGAGTCATTTTCCATTCAGTTTATACAAAGTTTTGTTTTGTCCCCGAATGAATCAATATGAAAATTAAGTTGGTTGTCTGAAAGCCTTAAAAAGAAGTATAGCTTTCACAATACAAGGAAGATTAAAATGAATTAAAAATCTCAAAGCATATCCTTTTAGAATAATTGCATGCTATATTCTTGCAACCCTTAAAGGTAGCTTTCCCAGAGAAAAGAAAAATGAACAAAGGGGGCCATTCGTTCCAGTTTATCTTCTTTTAGAAGCTGGAACCTTTTCACAGTTGAAGTACAATTTTTCACTTTTAATTGGTTAACTTGTAATGGGAAGACTGTGGGACAAAAAGGAATCCTTGTTCTGACTTGTGATGGAGGGGGACCTGTAAGGGTTAGGAAGTTTTGAGGTAGGGAAAGAAATGATCTCAAGTTTACATGTTTTTTGGAATCCTCTCCAAACATTCTAACCCTTTCAGAGCAGCAAAATTTGGCCGGAAACCTTATGTATAAGATTTGTACTAAAGCAAGACAATTTTCATTTTACCTCTTCATTCTTTACTCTGGTCTTCTGGGTTTGGAGTTCGTGTGAAATGAGTGTGCATGTGAGTGTGTGTGTGTTTCTGTCTGACTGTCTGTATGTATGTATATATGTATCTGTAGTAGAAGGGAATGAAATTGATTCCTTAAATTCCTTCTGTATTAAAAACTTTGCCTGGTATAAAATATACCAACCTTTCCATTTCAGTACTGACTTGAGACCCTAAGATAGAAAATGATGACTAGTGGAAAGCTTTCTCCTAGTATTTCTGTTCTTCTGTTAAACACATCACAGATACCTCTTCTGCCAGGACTTTGAAGCTAAAAAGATCCCAACATTAAATAGATCCCTTTCTTCCTCTACCAACCTTTAAAATGTATAATATATATGAGTTCAATTGAACTGGAAATAAAGTGTCTCTATACTTGATACTTTTTAAATACAAAAGGAAAAATAGTAACTTTACACTGAAAAAACCTGGTAGACAGGAACTCAACCAAGTGGTCAAAGTTAACAAGTCCAGTAATGAGACATATTCATATTACGTGCCCCCTGATACAATGCACTAGGAAGGACACATCATTTCCTGGACATTCTTGCCAGAAATTCACAAACTCAATCTAATTATGAAAAGACATCAGACAAATTCAAATCAAATGACTTTTTGCAAAATAACTGACCAGTACCCTTTGATGTGGCAAGGTCATGACTACAAAAAGGAAGATGGAGGAATTCTCACAGATAAGAAAAAATTAAGAAGACAGGACTATTAAAAGCAATGTGAAGTCCTGGATTGCATCTTGGACCATAGAAAGAACCTTAGTGGGGAAATTGCCAAAATTTCAATAAGGTCAGTAGATTAGTTAATAATGTTAATGTTATTTTCCTGGTTTCAATCAATGCTCCACGATTACGTAAAATGTTACTATTAGGGTAAGGTGAGTGAAGGATACATGCGAACTCTCTTTACTATTTAGAAATTTTTCTGTAGGTCTAAAATTATTTCAAAATAAAAGGTAATAATAATAGTCAATTTTTATTGGTCACTTACAATGTGCTGACACTATTCTACTCACATATAGATAATTTCATTTGATTCTTGAGAAACCCTAAAAGATAAGGATATCATTATCCTCATTTTACATTTGAGAAAACGAAGGTAAAAATAAAGTAACTTACTCCAGGCCATTCATCTAAGAAGTGACAAGACCAGGATTAGCACCTAGGGCATCTAACTCAAAGGACTTTCTGAAGTTTACATGGGTTTCTTTCTCCCTTTTAATAAGAATCAATTTCACTGTGATCCCTCAGAATATTAAAGCTACATGTTCAAGAAATAATTCAGATTCTTAACATTGCCAGAAATTGAAAGATACAGTTGAGTTACAAACTTACCTAGAACAGCATAAATATGGGCAAAGAAATAATGCATGTACTCATGCGGCTTTTTGAGAATATGTTATGGGAAAACATAAATTCTGCTGGAGAGCGGAGGCTTTTCATGTATGATTCAGTGAATGATGTTCTGCTAAATGCTTAATAACTGGCTCTCCAAAAGAAAATGCATAAATCCATAGTTTCGATTAATTCTTTGTGGAAGACTCAGTTTCTCATTCATAATAGTTTTGAAATGTTTTTTTTTTTTTCCTGTTTCCTTGAAAATTGTTCACTTTTACACAGAAAGACATGTTACTGTGCTGCAATGTTACAGAGAGCAGACAATGAAACCCAACCAGGAGAATCTCCCAAGCATGCAATCCACAGGGTTTGAAGACTTTTAGCAGAAGTTACACGTTGTCTTGTAGGGTAAAAAGCTCTCAACACATAGCTGCAGTGGTTAATTTTATGTGTCAGTTTGGCTAGGTTATGGTGTCCAGTTGTTTGATCAAACCCTAGTCTAGATGCTGCTGTGAAGGTGCTTTGTCAATGTGATTAACATCTACAATCACTGACTGTCTGGAAAGGAGATTACCCTCAATAACATGGGTGGACCTCATCCAATTAATTGAAGGCTTTAAGAGCAAAAACGGATCCCTGGAAGTTTCCTCAAGACCGCAAGATCAACTGCTGCCTGAGTTTCCAGTCTGCTGGCCTGCCTTACAGATTTTGGACTTGCTAGCCCCCACAGTTACACAGCCAGTTCCTTAAAATCGCTCTCTCATATAGATCCCACATATATTTACTACTGGTTCTGTTTCTCTGGGGAACCCTGACTGATACAATAGGGCATGCTGAAGTGAAGATGTAAATAACCATGGAGAGAAAAGCAGCATAGTTATTGAGGAGGAATGTGTGTGTGTGTGAATAATTTTATTATTGTGTGTATATATTTTTATTAGGAATAAATGGTGTTAAGGTAGTGAATACTCCAATGCAAGTATTCCTGGGCAGGAAAGACAGTGCTTTGAGGCTTTCCTAATGGCTATCAAATTAGACAAGAAGGCTTGGTGGGCCAGGTCAAATTTGGTGGGCAAAACACATTTCAATATTTCCACACCCGAAGTCAATACATACACAGGGGCTCATAGGTACCCAGTTTTAATCCCTTAAGTTACTCAAATCTTTCTCATTCAAAAATTATTTGAGTTTCTCATTGCCTGTTAGATGTTTTTCCTAGAGACTGAAGATATGGTTTTGCATGAGATTAAAATGCCAATATTCAAATTGTGACTCCATTACTTTTTTATAAATGCTATGGAAGAAAAGAGGAAGATGTATGATGGAGTGTAAGGAACACTCTAACCTAGCCTGGGAGGTTCTGGCAAGGTTACCCTGAAGGAGATTATCTGAGAAAGATACCTAAGACATGAAGGATTAATAGGAGTTACCTAGATATAGATAGGAGCTCAAAACTGAGAGGAAAAACATTCCAAGCATAGGGAAGCATATGTTTAAAATTTTTGAAGTAGGAAAGAATTGGAAAGAACTGAAAGGTCAGTGGGTTGAAGGCTTTTTATACCAGAATATATAAGCAGGAGCTGCCTCCTAAAGGCTCTCCAGATGATATGAAGGTGTTTGTACTTTAGTCTAAGAGCAGTAGGAGGCCATTAATGGGTGAAGCAAGGTGCAACATGGTAAAATTTGCAATTATAGTGAAAGGAGAAATTGCTTAGCTCTGACTATAAGCTGTAGAGTGGTTAAGCCAGTTAATATTGAAAGCACATGACAGCAGCATTTTGGTAGGCAGTTAAAGACTTTTAGTAGATGGTAGGGCAGAAAAGGAACTAATGTACTTTATGAAAAACTAACTATTATTTTAAGTCCTAAATGAAAGCTTTTATTTGCCAACTGAAAATCTATAATATTCTTCTAAGTCAGGGATTTTTTGTTCCACGGGTCCCTTTGCCAGTCAGGTGAAAACCATGGACCCCTTACTAAGTCTACACTATACTGTATATTATTTAATAAATATATCACACCCGCACCAACAAGTCCCCACAAGAATAATGTTTTCTTGAACTTCAATTCAAGCTCACAAACCCCTGGTTAAGAACCCCTGTTCTAAGTGTTTGTTTATTAACTTTATGCTTTATATTTTAAAGACAAGTCAAGGTTTGTAAACCTCAGTAAGTCATTCCAAAACTACAAAGGAAAAGAAATGAACTTAGTTGATTCCTTTGGAATCAACTTCCCTATGTGTTTATACTTAGGGAAGTTTACAACTTCCCTATGTGTCAATTTTCCTAGCCAACACATGTTTTAGTTTGCCATAGGCTGCCAATGCAAAATAACAGAATTGGGTTGGCTTTTAAAATGGGAATTTATTAAGATAAAATCTTACAATTACAAGACTGTGAAAATGTCCAAATCGAGGCATCATCAGAGATGCTGTCTCACCAAAAGTCAGCTGCTGGCAATCCGGGACTCCTGCCACATAACAAGGCAAAATGGTGGCCAGTCTCTGCTTTTCTCCTCCAGGCTCACTTTCTCCCTGAGCTCAGCTGTGGGCAAGCAGGCATATGGCTCAACTCTTAAGCTTTAGGCTGCTCTTCTGATTCCAGCCTCTAGCCTCTCCCTCAGCCTCTCAAGATTTCTGTTTTTCTGTGGCAGTAGGCGATCCTGGAGTCTTCTCTCACATGGCAGGATTTTTTAAAAAATGGCAGCTCTGCTCATCTGTCCTCCATTTATATAGGACTCCAGTGAGAGGATTAGGACCTACCCTGAGCCCTGCAACCTAATCAAGGGCCCTTAACTATTTTTAAATAAAGCACCATCCAGGGAAATAATGGTCATATTAAAATGATATCATTAAATATGTTTCTCCCCTGAATGAGTCAGTATCCACACACATAATGGTATTTTACTTATAAACATTTGTCATTCTAACTTTGAGTCAAAGCAAAGAAATCAGTGACAATTCCCTCCTAATTTAGATGTTGCTAGAAGAATGTTCTTGAGATAAAAAATAAAAGCTGTAAAAAAAATTGAAACATTTGCTGAAGAATCTTTCCATTATAACACTGTCCACTTCTAATTTGTGTCTTTCAGTCTATCACCTATTATAGATACCATTTTGAATCTAATCCATCTTTTTCTCCATTGTTTTCATGCTCCCCCAAAGGATCAAATGCTAACACTTATATGAGGACTGCAAAGAATATTCACACTCTAATTCCCTCCTTAAGTAAAATAGTTAAGGTCAGTCAATGTTCTGTGGTATAGGATTATAGGTAAATTTGCAAAGCATGCCATATAAGGAATAAGAATATTGTCTCAGTTTGCCAGGCTGCTAAGACAAACACCACACATGGGTTGGCTTCACAACAGGAATCTATTGACTCACAGTTTCAAAGACTAGAAGTCTTGCTCTCTTCCAGGGTCAGTAGCATTCTGGCTGGACTGCAATCCCTGGGGTTCCTTGGCTTGTGACCCTGACTTGCATCACATGGCAAGGACCTCTCCTTTTCTTCTGGGTTCCCTCTGAATCCTGCTTCCAGCTCCTTCTTGTGGTTTTCTCATTATAAGGCCTTCAGTAACTGGATTCAGTTGGCCACACCTTGACAAAAAATAACATCTTCAAAAAGTCCTATTTACAATTGGTTCACACTCACAAGAATGAGGACCAAGACAAGAGCATGTCCAAACCGAGATATACAATTCTATCTAACACATTACTCATCAAAGAAATGTGTGTGTGTTTCTGGTAGGCATGTTTGATAGATTTAGATAGAACAACAACAACAACATATACTCAAAAACAACAACAAACAAACAAACAAAAAACAACAAGCAAACAAACGAGAAAACCAACTCAGGGGAGCCAATGTGGCTCAGTGGTTGAGAGCCGGCTTCCCCATCCAAGATCTAGGGTTTGATCTCCAGCCCTGATACCTAAAAAACAAAAAAAATTAAAAATCCTAAGAGATGAAGAAATTGAAAATCAGAGGCAGTAGTGAACCACCTCAAACTACACATATTGGAAATTATCAAAACAAACTTAAATTTCTCAGAGTAATTTGCATTCAAAAATGTGTCCCATTATAGTGCATAAGTTATTAACCTGTCAAACTTGTTGCTTTTGTTTTGAAATGTCTCTTGCTTTACAGACTAGAAACGGAGAAATGCAAGGATAGGTGTAGAAGCCATTTTAAAGCTAAACTTCAACTGTAAAGCAAAATTTAAAAAAACAAACATAAAAAAATCAGACGTAAAACTCAATGTGAAAAACAAAATGACGAAGAGCCCAATTAAAAAATTGGCAAAGGAGTTGAATAGACATTTCTCCAAAGAAGTTATGCAAATGGCCAATAAATACATGAAAAATGTTCCACATCATTAGCCATTAGTGAAATGCAAATCAAAACCACATTAAGATACCACTGCACACTCACTAGTATGGCTGCTATTAAAAAAGAAACAGAAAATGATAAGTGTTAGCAAGGATGTGAAGAAATAGGAACCTTAGTACATTTTTGGGAATGTAAAATGATACAGCCAACTTGACTATTGGCAGTTCCAGTTCCTCTAAACATTAAACACAGAACCACCATATGACCCAGCAATCCCACTTCTAGGTACACACCCAAAAGAATTGAAAGTGGAGACTCAAATATATTTTACACCAATATGCATAATAGTATTATCCAAAAAAGCCAAAAGGTAGAAGCAACCCTAATGTCCATCAACAGATGAATGGATTAACAATGGCATGCCTTTGTTACTCAGCCTTAAAAAGGAGTGAAGGTGAGATACTTCAGGGTTCCATTCCCCACCCCACCCCCAGAAGCTTTGAACAACCAGCAAAAACTGGCAGAAAAATCTACCTCAAAGCTCCTGAAAACAGTTAAACAAGATGAGCAACAAATCAAGAAAAAGGCCATTTAAAAGCAGCAGGATCTCATTGAGCCCTAACAAGCCCCTCCCCCACTTCTCACAGGCATTGCACAGAGCCTGCCTAGGCTCTGGGATACTGGAAGCATGTACGTCTGGTCTGATCTGTCTGATGGTGGCCTGACTTGGTGTCTCAGAACTTGCCCCACATGTAGGAGGAGCTCACAGAGCTCTTTTACAGAATACTGTGGGACAGCAGCCAAGTCAAGGGAATGCTGGATGTAGGACATCGGTGCAGTGCCCAGGTCCATGAGGAAACTGTTTCTTAGGGAAAAGGTGATATTCTGAACCATGTAAATTGGGCAATTCCTAGGGTCACACATGCATGCCCAAGACAAGACACATGCACAGAAAAGATTAGGATGGCCCCTATGTTTTGGTCTGAAGCTGTTCTCTATGGTTTGGATGGATAAGCCCTGAAGGAAAGCACTTACATAGGTCACTCTGCAAAGACGGAAAGGTGTTTGCTTTCTCTTTCTTTCTTTTCTTTTTCTTTCTTTCTTTCTTTCTTCCTTCCTTCCTTCCTTCCTTTCTTTCTTTCTTTCTTTCTTTCTTTCTTTCTTTCTTTCTTTCTTTCTTTCTTTCTTTCTTTCTTTCTTTCTTTCTTTCTTTCTTTCTTTCTTTCTTTCTTTCTTTCTTTCTCTCTCTCTCTCTCTCTCTCTCTTTTTCTTTCTTTCTTTTCTTTCATCAGCTCCTGGCAATCAAGGAAAGCTCTGTCATAATACTAGCTTGCTACCGAATTAAGGAACAGATGCCTCAGAATTTAAATTCCAGAAGTAACATTAAAATATCAAAATGTTCAGATTTCAGTGAAAGATTACAAAACATAAAGAAACAAGAAATGATGGCCCAGGCAAAGAAAAGGATTAAAGCATTAAAAACCTTCAACGAGGAGGACCAGACCTAGGACATATCAGACAAAGACTTTTATTACTATTATTATTTTTTTTTTTTAAAGATTTATTTATTTATTTATTTATCCCCCCCTTGCTGCTTGTGCTGGCTGTGTCCATTCGCTGTGTGTCTTCTCCTTGCTGTGAGGTCCCGCTGCATCAGCCCCTCGCGCC
>JAQZBX010106978.1:0-10704 GCA_029593785.1 Cabassous unicinctus
GGGAGCTCTATCGATTGAGCCACACCCGCTTCCCGTGGAATTTTCAAGGAAAAGAAAAAGTTCCCGATTCATAATTGCTGACATAAAATTTTTATTTTTTGCTTCACCACAAGAGCGTGCTGTTTTGGCAAAGTGGCCAATAAAAATAATGGTGAAATATTCTGAAGATGATACATTTGAGGTCAGAATATCTGGATTGAGTCTGTACTTTAAAATAAATCTCCTTTTCTCTATCAAGAATCTATCCTATCAATCCATCATCTCTCTCTCTATCATCCATCAATAGCTCATCTCTCTCTCTCTCTCTCTCTCCCTCTTTCTCCTAGTCATTGCATCTATTATCTTTCATCTTCTTCTATATGCTTCATTACAGTATAGCCATCAGCATGCAACCCTTGGTGATGTCATTCCTGGCAGTTTGGTCAACCAAACTTTTCTGAGTACCCACAGGTGCAAGGCTGTGTGATGTGGGAGATATAAAGACGTATAATGACAATACATTCCTCTGCTATCCTTCACTTCTAAGTGGTAACGCAGCATAATGGCAATGGGACTGAGTCTCTGAAATGAGTTAGGCCTGGGTTTAAAATCTGGCATCCATACCTCTATGACCCTGACAAGTTACTTAGCCTTTCTAATTCACAGTTTTTGTCATCTATAAAATGGAGGTAATGATATTGATGCCTAACTTACAGGGTAATAGATTATACGAGATATTGCAAATAAAGTGTTTCATGCAGTGTCTGCTGCATAATAAGGCTTAATGGATGTTAGTAATCATTAATATGATTAAAATGACCAGACATGTATACAAAACCACAGCTGAACTACTAAATGAGGGAAATCTTGGCCCTGCCCGCAAGTCCTACCTTAGCAGCTCTGAGAAGAGATGGTGCTCTGTGGCAATGTGAGATGGTGATTAGAACACTGGCTCTGTGGTCACACAAACCTGGGGTGGAATCCTAGCTTTGCTACTTGTTAGCTTTGTGACCCCAGATGAATTAAATAACCTCCCTGAGCCTTAGTTTCCTCATTTGTAAAATAGGATAGTTGTAGGAGAAAATGCAATAACATTTAGAGTCACATAGGACCTACCATTTAGAAAGCATCAAAGAACTGTAGTCATTACTATTATATATAATGAATAAAAGATTTAATGATTTGGCTATAGAAGTCACTCAAAATGCAGCTGTTTTTTTTCATCTTTATCAGCCTAAAAATAGCTGTTATTCTATATTTCTCAAAAGCTATGTTGAAAGAAGTACTATTCAAGGGTGGCACTCTCTCCACATTCACCTTGAATCAAGGTGGACCATCCTAGTGCAGATGCAGGGTGGTACTGTCTTGATCTTTGATGCTGTACTATTGGTTTACATTGGATAACACCCAAGTTATCATTTGTATGAAACTCACAATTGTGTTTAAGCTGGGACATATTGAAATCAATGCCCACTCTTTCATATAGAACTCCTCGTTGGAGGAGCCACAGAAGAAACATCCATGTTTCATTTCCTTGAAAAGCCAGAAAAATTTGTATTACCTTTAGTAACTTTACCGAAATATATAACATACTTAACTGAAAGTAAACTGGTTTTTTTTACTATCTTCTTTTTATTTTCCCTTTACTCTGTTTTTCTCTTCAATTTATTTTATCGTGTTTTTGTATTATACATATGAAAACCACCTCAGATCTTTTGGGAACAAGGTTAGGAATAAATTAATAAATGATATGAGATATCATTGTAGCATAAAACTATGTTCTGTGGTGTTTGGAATATTGCTCAAGTTCAGTGAGTCCCTAATTGGAAAGATCCCTAAATCTTCAATATTTCCTTTCTATATTGAAAGCTCTTAACAGACCATTTTTTAATTAATATATATTTTTAAAGATACTTAGATTACATAAATGTTACACAAAAAATATAGGAATTCCCATATGCCACACTCCCCACACCTCCCACACCCTCCCACATAAACATCCTTCACTAGTGTGGCACATTCATCACAATTGATAAACACATCCTGGGGCTTTGCCACTGAACATGGACCATAGTTCACATTGTAGTCTACACTCTCTCCCACACAGTTCTGCAGATTATGGGAAGATATAAAATGGTCATTCAGGACGCTTCCCAAGTCCCCCCCAAAAAAACCCCGTATTACACCTTAACAGACCATTTTGATATAAAGACCCTTGTGTTGGCTAAGGCCAGTTTCTTAATTGTCTATGACTCAGCTTTTTTTTTTACTATGAAATTAGAATAATGGCAAAGCCATAATAATGATAATAGCAGGTAACAGCTATTGAACACCTGCCATGTGCCAGATGCTGTGCAAAGCACTTCACATGCATATTTTTAAAAATTAGATAAGTTGTGGATTTAGAGAAAAAATATGCAGAAAATACAGGGTTCCCATGTACCCACCCCCATTATTAACATTTTGTATTAATGTGGTATCTGTATTATAATTGATGAGAGAATATATTAATTGTCCAAAGTTTATACGAGGGTTCACTGTATTCTATAGTCCTATGGTTGCTTTTTTTTTTTTTTCAAAAATTTTCCTAGTAACATGTATACCACCTAAAATTTTCCCATTTAACCACATTCAGACATATAATTCAGTGGTTTAATTACATTCCCAATGTTGTGCTACCATCCATTACCAAAATGTTTCCATCACCCCAAACAGAAATTCTATACCAATTAAGCGTTAATTTCCCATTTCCCAACTCCACCAGGCTCCTAGTACTCTGTATACTGGTTTCTGACTTTATGAATTTGCATATTCTAATTATTTCAGATCAATGAGATCATATAGTATTTGTCCTGTGGTGTCTGGCTTATTTCATTCAACATGGTGTGGTCAGGCTTCATCCATGTTGCCACATTCATGTGTATATTTAATTTAATTCCTCATAAATGTCCTATAATTAAATATTTTCCAGACATATTTAAGACTCATAGTAACTTTATATGCAGCCAATGATCTCTTATTTTTTAGATGATGAAACTCAGACTCAAAAAGCTTATCTGCCCAAGGTTGCACAGCTATTAAGTGACAGATGGGCTGAACCCAGAAGACCCTGTATATGGCATTCAGTACCACATCACATTTTTCTTGGTGATTAGTGTCAACAAATGACATCATCAGTGACAATTTTTTATACGAATTATAGAGTAAAGCCTGTGTACCTTATTTTATGTTTGTTTATTCTAAGCATCATTATAAGAATAATTAACATTAACATTAGGGGTATAAAATCATTTTTTTTCCTCTTAAGGGGCTGATATGCTTGTCAGGTTTGGGAAATAGTGAGACAGACAAATAATGATACATAGCTGCTGAAAGGAAAGAGAAGTCACAATGGGAAGGGCTGGGAAAAGTGGGATTTGAACTAGCTTTGAAAGAGGCATAGGATTCAAGATGTGAGAGAACTCTGACTGCAGCGCCTGCTACCCTAGTGATTCTAGATGGATTTGGCTGGTCTGGATGCTTAGACAGGTATCCTTCGTCCTGCATTCTGCCAAGTGGAGTTCTCCAAAAGCTGAGCACTTCTTCAAGAAGAGAAAACTTTTCAAATAGAAAAAGATCTGTCTTCAGTCAGAAAATAAGTTTCAGATAAGTGGAGGCAAGAGTCAAACCTCTTTGCTGGATGAGTGTCAGACACATACGAGGGAATGCGCAAGGCCAGCAGTGAGAGTTGAGGTAGGAGATGTGAACTAGGACCAGAACCCAAACAACAGAGTGGGTGGCCCTGAATGCAGAATAAGGAGATTAGGTGGTAAACAAGAAGGAGTTGATGCATGTTTTTGAGTAGAAGTTTGGTATGATGAAATGGATGGTGATTTTTTGTTTCTTAGTAGTAGTCTTTCTTTTTTTAAAATAGACTTTCTTTTCTAGAGCAGTTATAGGTCTACAGAAAAATTATGCAGAAAGTATAGAGTTCCCATATATATCTCTCATACACAATTTTCTCTATTATTAACATTTTTGCATTAGTGTGGTACCCATTTTTTATAGTTGATGGTTGGAATATTTTTAGAATATACATTATTAACTGAAGTCCATAGTTTATATTCGGGCTCACTCTTTGTGTTGTACAGTTCTATGGTTTTTTTTTTGTTTTAAAATTTTTATGGTGGTAATGTATACAACATAAAATTCCCCCTTTTTTAACCCCTTTCAAGTATTCAGTTCAGTGGTGTTAATTACATCCACAATGTTGTGCAACCATCACACCAAGGTAGAGAATGACTAGATAAAGGGAAAAGTTGTTGAACTGAAAAGAGCATTGGATGGGTTCACTAGAGTAGTGCTTAAACAAGCTGAGGAAGGCAGTAAGTGAGTAATCCTCCTTCACTTCCAAGGGTATGATTTCATAAAGGTGCCACAGATTCTGATATCCCTATCAGGGAGTAACTTGAGGGCACTGGTGAACTCAGCCTGAGTTATGGCTGTGCCCTCAGCTTCCCTGATGGCTTCCCACATTTTGGGCAGATCTATAAATATAATGGAGAGATCTTAATATTGCTCCCTTGGCTCCTTGTCTTGCTGGTAAAACGTGTGCCTATGATGTCTCACTGGGACCTAAAAACACATTGAGGTTCCACAAGTACACTTTTGACAATGTTGGGCAATATCTCACCCATAAAGAGTCTACCCAGGGTAGCTACTGCAATCAACTTTCTTACTTTGGGTTTCTATGGTAAAGAACTTTTCTGAAGGTCTCATGCAGAGAATTCAATTTATATTATACAAATAGGTGAACCGTAAAGTATACCTCACTAGCTCCAGGGGTGGCTAGCAATCCCATGTTTACCTTCCCTGTTTTCTGGTTTCTGGGGGCAAATGAATTGAAATTCATGTTACAATTAAAAGCTATTAACAGCAAACATGAGCGACAACAAGTAATTTGTTAATGCATTATTTAAGGCTTTACTCCACTTTTGCTACCAAGGCCAATCATTCATTCTAAGTAAGATATATTTTTACCTTTTATTAAAAGCATTAGTGTCTACAAATAACTGAAAATGTGTTTGGATTTGCTTGAATTCTACTTTAGGGAGCAATATTCTGCCAGTATTTCCTGACCAGATAGCTCAGATTATGGCATGGGATCTTAAGTTAAATGTATTAATTTTCAAACACAAATTTAAAAAGAAAAGATTCTTTGCTGTACATTGACCCATTCATAATTTTTAAGCAGCGGTTCTGTTCAGGGCACTATGCTTGAGGCTTTAGGACTTAAAAAGAGGAAGAAAATGTGGTTATTGCTCTTCAGGGGTTTCACTGTTTACCTAGGTGGTGGATAATTAGTCATAAGAATGGAAACAATAGTAATAATTATTATCTGTAGATATTTTTTTTAAAAATTAAAGGGCTTTCACTTCTATAATTTGATCTTTTAATTTTCCATTTAATATGTAAGGGAATCTTTTGAAATGGGAGGTAGGTAGAAGCATTGCTAGCTACATTATATGAAGAGAAAATAATTGAATCCAGAGAGTTCACAAAGTTAGTGATAGAATTAGGACTAAGACATGAATTTCCTGAAATATAATGAACTACTCTGTGTACCTACTGATTGGAGTTTTTTAGTTATATCACATTATCAACTCTCCTCTACTATAGTGTAAGTACCCTGTCATGGTAAAAGGATTTAGATATAAGGATCTTCCAAGCCTGAATACCAGCTTTTCTAAATTTTGCAAATTTTCTGGCTATTAGAGAGTCAATTCAGATGTGTATTGAGCTACCCTGAAAACCCTCCTCCTACTCCAACCAAGGGGAAGTATGGATAATATTTTTAAAAATTAAAAACTAGAATTGTAACTAAGCATGTAAGCTAGAAAGGAAAATATTCAGATGCCAGAAATGAGGAGGAAACTTCAAATTAAAGCCACGAGAGAAGCTGGAGATGGGGATCCCATGTGTTTTCAGGATTTGCAATATGCCATAGGACAGGGAATGAAATGCTTGCCTAGGACATAGTCTGGAGACCAAGCAGAAATTAATAATAATATGGAATATTTGAACAACACAATGAACATGCCTGACATAATGGATGGAAAAGGAGCCTTGTGTGGAAGCCACCCGAATGTCCAGCAGCAGATGAGCTGATAAATAAAATGTGATATAGACGTACAATGGAATATTATTCATCCTTCAAAAGGAATCAAGTTCTGATACATGGATAAACCTCAAAGACATCATGTTAAGTGAAATAAGGCAGACACAAAGGGGAGATGTTGTATGATTCCATTTATATTAAATAGCTAGAATATGAAAATTTATAGAGGCAGAAAGCAGACTACAGCTTATGGGGGGTGGGGAGAGAGACTGAGAGTTAATGAATAATGGGTACAGGGTTTCTGTTTGGGGTGATGGAAAAGTTCTGGTTATGGACAGTGGTAAAGGTAGTACAGCATAGTTAATGTGATTAATCCCAATGAATGGTATGCTTGGGAATGGTTAAGATGGGAAAGTTCATGTTGTGTATATGTTTCCATAATTAAAAAAGGAAAAAAAGAGAGACTAATGAGATGATAACAAATTGCAATACATGATCCAGGACTGGATTTAATAATGGAGGAGAAAATGCCCAAAAGGATACTGCCGAGACTTATGAAAAATTGGAATATAGACTGTAAGATTTACATCAATGTTAAAGTTCTCAAACTTGATAACTGTGCTAAGCTGGTTGTATAAATGAATACCCTTGTTCTTAGGAAAAGAACATGGAGATATTAAGTGTTAAAGTGTTAAAGAGTTAATGATGTACACAACCTACTCTCAAATGTGTAGAAAACAGATGAATATTTAGACAATAGATAGGTAAGTAGATACACAGACAGGCAGATAGAAAGAATGATACAGAAAGGTGACAAAATGTTAAAATTGGTGGTCCTGGGTATCTGGGTGGGTAGGCTGGAGATCTTTATGGGTTTTGTATTATTTTTTGCAACTCTCCTATACATTTGAAATTATTTAAAAAGTTAAAAAATATATATTTAAAAAAGAGAAGCTTGTATCCAACAATTGTAGAATAGATCTATTAAAACTGATCATGAAGCATGTCATAAAAGTCATAAAGTGAGACCCAATAAATTCCAAAGAAATGATAGACTATAGATCAAATTCTCTGAACAAGATACAATAATTTAAAAATCAATGTGAAAATGAAAACTAAACAATCTTCCACTGAAATACTTGGAAAATTAAAAACCCAGTTCTAAATAACTTATAGGCCAAGGAAGAAATCATGGTGGACAACTATAAATATTTAGAATAAAATACTAACAGAAAAATCTGTGCAATGCAAGTACAGTGTTGTATATACAGCAACATTTATACTTTACTTGCTTCGATTAGAAAAGAAGAAAAAAATGAAAATCAGTGAGCTAAGCATCTAGAAAATAGAATGAAATAAAATAATACGGTGATTCGACTCTTTCCTATAATGTTAAATATTATATAACACTAACCCTTCCACCAATAACTATACAGGCTAGGTAAAATCTCAGAAAGAATTGTTTGAAGGCATCAGAAAGCAACCAAGGTGGACAGGACTGGGGAGTCCAAGATCTTAAAGAGAAGGGAAGCACATTGAAGGGAATCTCATATTTGCCTCTATTTGGTCCCTGAGAGAATTTGCTGGCTTGTGGAATGGGGAAGAGGTGTAGAAAGGAAAATTTGAGGCTGGTGACAGTCTCCTGAGCTAGAGAGACAGAAGTTAGAGTTGGGCTGGACAAGGTGGCCAGGACTTGAGAAGCCAAGATCCTCATGAAGTGGGACAACAGAGAAATGAGCCTGAAATTGTACATGCAGTTTCCTTTAGAGCTTTTCGTCAACTCTTAAGCTGCATGTGCGCAGGCAAGGTGCCTAGAAAGCAAGCAGAAAGTAGCTGCTGTGAGGCTAAAGAGCTTGAGTAGAGGCTTTAACTGGGGAGACAGAGGTTGGAGTTAGGGACCTATCAGAGTGGAGAAGCCCTGGTCAACACCTCAGGCTTTCCATTGAGACCTTGAAGAGAATGCTCCAGATTTCAGTCTTAACTGGATCAAAGTGAACTGCCTGTACTCTAGTCATGTATCAGAAAAAAAACCTAAATCCTCCCTATAAAGATAACATCATCCAGAGACTTGACAACTTTTATTGTTATATACAATATCCAGAATTCAATACAAATTCACCAGGCAAGCCAAAAAATAGTACCATATGAACAAAAATAAAGTTGATAACAAAACACACAGTATAAACAGTCCCACAGGTGATGACAACATGATTTACATGCCCAAGAAAATAGAGGAAAAGATGATGCAGTTCATCAGAGAATCTATGAAAGAGAATCAAATACAAATTTTAATAATGAAAGTATATAACCAATTCTAGGAACTTAACGGATTGGTTTAATAGTAGATTAGACACAGTAGAAGAGAGGATTAGTGAATTATAAGATTGGTCAGCAGGACAAATAAATAGATTTAAGTGCAGAGAGAAATTGTAGAAGCAGAAATTAAAGGTGTAAGAATTGGAGAGAGAAAACTATCATTCACAGACAATGTGAATGTGTATATAGAAAATTAAAATAATCTAAAAATCAACTATTAGAATTAATAAGTAAATTTGGCTGTGTAAAACAAGTATGCAGCAATAAACTGCATTTCTTTATATTAGCAACATTTTGAAAATAAAATATAAAAAAACAAAACAATGTTCAATCACATAAAAAATCAAGTACCTAGGAATAATTCTAATAAAAGATGTACAATATCTCTACAGAAGAAATACAAAACATTAATAAGAGAAATTAAAAAGAGCAAAATAGTGTCTGGCAAAGGAGGAGGGTCCACTGATGGGCTCTTATTATTGATGACTAGCCTTAAGAGTCTTTGCTCTTGAAATTGAAACTTAGCCTATTGTTATGGGGTGCTTAAGGGTTGCCCCCTGAGAGCCTCCTTGTTGCTCAAATGTGGCCTCTCTCTAAGCCAAACTCAGCATATGAGCGCATTACCTTCCTCCCGGCGTGGGACATGACTCCCGGGAATGAGCCTCCCTGGCAATGAGGGATTACTAACAAGTACCAATGGGAAATAGGACTGGAAAAAGACCTCGAATAAAAGGGGGAAAAGGAAAAGACAAATGAGTTCATATGGCTAAGAGATTTCAAAGTGAGTCAGGAGATCATCCCAGAGGTAATGCTCATGCACATCTCAATAGGACCTCATAGGCTTCCAATGTGGATATCACCCCAAACAGAGGGGCTCCTGAGGGCTCTGGAGACACCCAAGTCCTATATCAGGGTGGAGAGCCCCAGAGTTTTGTGCCTTATCAGTGGGCCCTACTTTGGAATCCTTGCTCCTGAGAGTGACAGTGTTGGACCCAAATATGTCTTCCCTGCACATGGTCCATCTGTCCCTTCTATTCAAACCTATATGTGGTGCCAGAGTTTGTAGGTGTACTTCCAGAGACAGGAATCTTTGGGCTGTGCATGTGCCAGCTGGGCCCAGAATCTCGGTGGAGCTGCAACTCCTACTCTACAGCTCAATGGACTCACCCTGACACTTGGAGGGGAGATGATGATGGACAACAGCCATCCAGGGAATGGAGAGAGTCTGCAGCTGCAGGCAGGATAATCCCATCCATCTTATCCATGGGATATAAGTCCCCTCTCACTTGGAGGTGGAGTGGACATCACCATCTCAGATTCCTCAGGATTGGGGGAAGAGCTATGGACTAGAGTGGACTTACTGGTATTTTGTTATAGACATATTGTTATTCACGCAATGGAAGTAATTACAACATTAATGTGGAGCCAGTGGTCACTGGACGCTTTGGGGGCAGGGAGAGGGAAAAGCAGTTGTAATACAGGGGCTTTTTCAGGACTTGGGAATTATCCTGTGTGGCATTTCAATGACAGATATAGGCCATTTTGTATCATCATATAACATGCAGAACTGTGTGGGAGAGAGTGTGGTCTACAATGTGAACTATGGTCCATGCTTGGTGGCAAAGCCCCAAGATGTGTATATCTATTGCAGGTGATGTGCCACTCTCATGAAGGATGTTTATGTGGGAGGTTGTGAGAGGAGTGGGAGGTGGGGCATATGGGAAACCCTACAATTTTTGTGTAACATTTATGTAATCTAAGTATCTTTTAAAAAAAAAATTAAAAAAGAGCAAAATAAATGGAGGAATATACCATGTTTACAAAGCAGATGACTCAATTTTGTAGATGCCAATGCTTCCCAAATTGACCTACAGATTCAATCTAATCCCAACCAAATTTTCAGCAGGTATTTTTGTGGAAAGTTCAAACTGATTTAAAAATTTATGTGAAAAATCAAGAGCTAAGAATAGCAAAGATAATTATGAAGAAGAACCTAGTTGAAGGACTTAATTTTCAAGACTTATCATTAAAACTATATTAATTAAACCAGTGTGGCAGAGCTCAAGGACAGAAAAACAGTCCCAAAGCGTTTCATATATACTTGACTTATGAAAAATGGCCACAATGCTGAAGGAAAAAAATAGGATTTGCAATAAATGCTCGATCAGTTGGATATCCATATGGGATAAAATGAGCCTTAGGACAACCAGCAAGATGGCGGCAGAATAAAGCGCTCCTAGAATCAGCTCATGGGACAGGGCAGTTAGTAATCACCCAGAGCTATCTAAAGCACCTGTTTGGGGACTGCAGGA
>JAQZBX010106979.1:0-10698 GCA_029593785.1 Cabassous unicinctus
TGAATAGACATTTCTCCAAAGAAGAAATACAAATGGCAAAAAAACACATGAAGAAATGCTCAACATCACTCATGATTAGGGAAATGCAAATCAAAACCACAATGAGATATCATTTTACACCTATCAGAATGGCCACTATTAAAAAGACAGAGAACTACAAGTGTTGGAGAGGATGTGGAGAGATAGGAACACTTCTTCAGTGTTGGTGGGAATGCAGAATGGTACAACCACTATGGAGGACTGTTTGGCAGTTCCTAAAGAAGTTGAATATAGACTTGCCACGTGACCCTGCAATACCACTACTGGGTATATACCCAGAAGAACTGAGAGCAGTGACACGAACAGACATCTGCCCACCAATGTTCATAGCAACATTATTCACCATTGCCAAAAGTTGGAAATAACCCAGGTGTCCATCAACAGATGAATGGATAAACAAACTGTGGTCTCTTCACATGATGAAATATTATGCAGCTGTAAGAAAAAATGAAGCTGTAACGCATACAACATGGATAAACCTGGAGGACATTATGTTGAGCGAAGCAAGCCAGACACAAAAGGTCAAATACTGTATGAATGTGTTACTATGAACCAAATATATTGTGTAACATATTGTTTGATTAAAAAAAAAATTACATGTATCCATTACATTTAATTGAGAAACGTATATATTTATTCATCTGTGTTTACTTTTTAGTTTTTAATTGTTTATATTTTCAATTATTAAATGTACAAAATAAAGAAAAAAGAAAGCTATGTCAGTCCTCTGCTTATTAAAACATTTCAATAGCATCTCACTATTCTTAGGATTAAAGTGCAACATTTTAGCCTGGCCCTATATAACTCAGTTCTCACTTCCCTTTCTACTTATACTTGATACCACCCTAACCGTGGCTCACCGGCTCCCTTTCAGATCCTTGAACACGCAGCCTTCCTCCATCCTCAAGCAAAGACTTTGCCTCTATGGTACCTTATGCTTGCCCCCTTTACCAGGCTCTTACTCATCTTTAAGTCCCAATCTAAATATCACCTATCCTCTGTGTAGGTTAGGTCCCCCTGTCAGACATTCTCACAGTCCTCTGTCCTCCTCTGGAGCACTTACTAGAATTATAATTATATAATCCTATGTATATAATTTTTATCCACTATCTATCTCTCTCAATAGACCAAGAATTACGGCGGCAAGGACCATGTCTGTTTTGTTCTATGTATTCCCAACACCTGGCACAGAACAGGCATTCAATGCAAACTGAGTAATGGAAAACTCAGAAAACCTTTGAAGGGAACTACACACCATAGCAGATCAAAGGGTATCATCAAGACCTTTGTAAAATTAACACAGATGAGTTAACATTTTCTTGTTTCTCCATGTTAGTAAGTACCCCGAAAAAAAAAAAGTGTTCCTTTTTGAAATAATTTTGGAAAATTATTTACTAACTAAAGATAAACAGGATACATTAGAGCTTTCTAGTTAAGGTGCTTTATGAGCCTTCAATATGGATATCAGTCCAAAGTGTTACCCGTATTTGTTTGATGGCAAAAGAAATTTTCAAGGATAATCTATTTACATCTCCTGGAACACAGTTTGGGAAGCTTTGTCACACCTTTTCAACACAGGCAGGAGCTTATCAAGGAGGCTTATAAGAAGAAGCGACTGCTTTGCAGATAGATTCCCACCCAGATAAAGGATTATCATCAGGCTCTCTCTAAAAGGCTGCAGTTGGAAGCTGATGCCATAATGTTACTGATACATTATGATTTATGGGTTAATTAACTCATTTCCAAGTACTGTTTTCTTTCTCCTTCATGTTACTGTCCCTGGCCTTTTTACATCACATGGTAATCCTGTCAAAGAGAAGGGAGAAGGATGAATGCAAACTGGCACAATTTTATTAGCTGCACCCCTGCAAAAGATGTGAGGAGGGACTGAAGGAAATGAAATTTTCTATTTACATTTGGGAACTAATCTCAGTTTTGCCATTATTCAATTTCAAATAAAATTAAAACTGGACAGCCTCAGCATTTTACCTGAATACATCATACCTAATATATATATAAAGATTTCTATAAACAAATACACAAACAAGTTCCTAAATATTCTTAAAATAAAACTGAGCTTTAACAATGAAAATTCTGTTAGTCAGGTGATAGAATAAACAGCTATTAATTGATGCATTCCCCCCAAATAGTTTCAAAGCCTCTACAATGCCATTTTAAGCATTCCATAGTACTTCCTTTGTTTTTAGCAAAAAATATCATTTCAAAGCTATCTTATTTTCAGTTTGCTATAATTTATAAACTGATATTCAACTCAGTACCTTCCAATTAAAAATAAAAACTGGAAAAGGAATTGTACTTTCCTACTATTGCAAAGTATACTCATTTACATGCGCAGAAGGAGCTCTCTCACCAGGAAGGCAGTTGCAATTCTACCAACATGCTAATCCTTCCTGCAGCCGCACTGCCTCCTCACTTGACTGTTTTTGAATTTTAGAAGGAATCAAGAAATGTTTTAATGTACCCAGAGAATTTATCAGAAACAAGGAAAAGGCACAATGAATGCACATCCAGTTTTGGTTTATTTAAATGGTAAGTGTAAGGGTACAAATTTGCTCTAAACAGATTGATTTAACTGGAAAGGCTCCTGGCACTTGTAATAAATTTTTTCTTATCATTTAGCAAGCCTCCTGAATGCAGTTAGGGTGAACTTTTAGAAGAATCAACAGTGGATGGAAAAAAGGATTTGAATAGACATTTCACCAAAACAGATACAGAAATGCCTAATAAGCAAATGAAAATATGCTCAATATTATCAGTCACTAGGGAAATGCAGATCAATACCACAAAGATATACCATTTCACACCCACTAGGGAGGCTACAATTAAAAAGACACAAAATTACAAATGCTGGCTGGGATGTGGAGAAATTGGAACCCTCATACATCGCTGGTGGGAATGGAAAATGGTGCAGCTGCTTTAGAAAACAGTCTGGCAGTTTCTCAGAGGGTTAAAACTTAGAGCTACTATATCATTCAGCAATTTCACTCCTGTGATTATACCCAAGAAAAATGAAAATATATATTCATGCAAAAACTTATACATGAATGCACATAGCAGCATTACTCATAATAGCCAAAAAAAAAAAAGAGACCACAACTCAAATGTTCATCAACTGATGAATAAATGTGATAAGTCATACAAGATAATATTATTCAGCCATAAAAACATTATGCTAAGTGAAAGAGCCAGACACAAAAGGCCAGTTATTGCATGACTCATTTATATAAAATGTCTAGTACAGGCAAATCTATAGAGATAGAAAGTAGATGAGTGGTTAACGGGTTGGGGGTAGGGACTGAGAAGGGGGGATAAGGAAGTGACTGCTAAAGGATACAGGGTTTCTTTGTAGGGCAACAAAATTTGTTCTGGAATTGGGTAGTTGTGTTGATTGCACAACTTTGTGAAGATACGAAAAACCACTGACTGTCTTTTAAAAAGGTGAATTTTATGGTATATGATTATATGTCAATTTTTTTAAAAAGTATCAGAAGTGAAATCTTTGTCATTCTTTTGTACTTGGTGACTATATTGGGGGTATTGACAGTGAATGTCATCAGTTAATAGCAAATATTTTAGCAGCTTATTCCTCCTACGATATATGCCAAGCATTATGACAGCTGGTTAAAGAAATGGGTCTTCTAAGTCAATTTAGAATAGAGTCTAGTAATGACCGAGTAACTACCCATTCTGAAATGACAGAATCCTGGGCAAGGTGGATATTACTGTCACAAATGTATTGTAATCCACACATTCTTGGTTTTCTTTAAAGTGCATGTAATCGTTAGAATTCTTCCAAAGCTGCTCTTAAGGCGGCACAGTGATCCAGAGACCAAGGCTCCTGGTTCATCACCAGCTCAATGCAAGCATGCCAACTCTTGGGTCATGAGGCCCTGCTTTCTTCAGGACACTAGCAGTGTTCCTGCTCTGCTTGTCAAGCTAGGTGCCCTCAACCCAGGCTGCAGGTGCAATGCTACAACAGGGAGCAAAAGTTTCCTCAATAGGGGCAAAGCTAGGGAAGGCAGTTCCAAGTTCAGAAACACACAGAACACTTTTTTTGTTAATTAAATATAACAACAAAAATCACCTTACCTTCTTTAATGTGAACGTTAACTGTTTGCTGCCAACAGTGGTGTCTGATACATTCAATGTCCCATTTTTTGCTTCAAGTTTCAAACGATCCTCAAGGGTTTTGCTGTAAGAAATTTAAGAGAATGATACAATAATTAGAATTATATTTTGATTTACCATTTGAAAAAAGTTTAAATCAGGATTGATCACATGAAGAAAAGAATCCTCTATTTATTCAATAAACACAGAAAATTTCCGTCATTTAGTCCCATCAACGGAAAGAATTAAGGATACTGAAATAGTCATTACTCAATCTTGACAGAGAAATATTACCCCAGAAACAATAACTGGGACAAACACCCACTAATTTAATATTTTAAGTGGCAGGACCAAATATTTTACTGGTTGCTACTTATCTTACGAGATCATTTTTCTGAAGCCAAAATACAAGGAGTAATATTTTTTTTTCCTTTTTTTTAAAAGCAGTTTTCTTGCGATATATTCACATACCATACAATCTATCCAAAGTGTACAATCAATGGCTTTTAGTATAAAGGAGTAACATTTCTGACACCCATAATTTCTTGAGTGGTCATGTCCCTTATGTCTCTTTAAACCATGCACAAGTTAGGTATGGGAGTACAACTTACCTACCTTCTACCAATGAATGAACACGATCTAAATCCTCTAGGTCAAGCCACAAAGAGGTATGGTAAGTCAGATTCTTCTATCATTCAGTCTTTACTCACCAGACTATAAGTCATCATACCTAGCATGAACATCCTGAAAAAACAGATCTGCCTGGTTACACTGAGAGAAATCAAAATCACTGCTAATTCTCCAGGTAGCTTTCCTTTCAATTCCTTATCTGAATTACTCTTTCTGACACACATTTCCCCAAATTTAATTCATTAATTCATTTTGTTTTGTGACCATGTTTTCCAAAATTTTCTAAGGTCTGTTTATACAGTCTATGTCTTTGTTATAGTTTGTTGTGCCATGCAAATTCATTACTGGTTGCATAATTAACCTACTTTAAAAGGAGGAATTTAACGGTATGTGACTGTATCTCCAATAAAAATATTAAATTTGAATTTTGTACCACTTATTTCCTTGACTGCTATTGTAATAACATTTTATGATAAAGTAAGGACATTGGCCCTTTTTGTTATCTTGATTTAGAGGGGGGAAAACAGAATTAAGCCTCTTTACTTTCAATAAATTTTAACTGTTAGCTCTAACCCTTTCGTTAAAGATTTCTTAAACACACTGATAGTTACATAATGAAACCAGGAGGAGAGAAGAAAGGGAAGGGGAAAAGAAAGAATATGGTTCTCTGTTCTCTCCTCATAAAACGGTAAATATACTTCCCTCTTCTATCCTCCTTGTACCAATCCAAATTGAATGTACCCTTCAAAGTTAATACTAAAAAACTTGATTGAATAAAAAGATAAAGGCTAAATTTTGTGAAACGGTCTTCTTTTCCCTGAAATTTGAGCTTCATAACTAATTATGGAGTAGAACACAGCTCCTAAATAACCTGTAAGACAAAGCATGTACTTTGAAATGTTGAAGCTAATGTTTGATGTTCACACCAAGAGAGATTTATCTCTAGTTGATAACTACTGGTAATGTACTAAACATACCTTCTTTACATAATTTGAGACATAAAGTGGTTAGCATAAAAGTGGTACTCTTTTCTAAGCAATAATGTTATTAAGAAGCACTTTTAAAGTACTGCTCATCTTCAAAGTTCTTTACAGACTAACTAATTAATCCTTTCAACATCCCTGAGACAGAAGTATTTATCCTTTACAGATGGCATAAAAAGGAGGTAAGATGTTAAACGACTTGCTCTAGGCCATATAAGGATTCAAGTCTAAAACCAGGATTCCAACTTAAGAATTTTTGGTTTCCAGGCGTACATCAGATCATACCTGATTTATAGAATTTGTTCAGGAAGCTTTTCCATTAAGTAACTAAATGACAAGCTTCAATAATAAGCTGAATGTAATGAAAATTTACTTTTTTTAAAAATAAGAATTAAAAAATGAAGCATAAAGTGACTCTGGCATGCATGTAAATTATGTTAGCATAAGCAAAATCCTCAACTTGTTCATTTCACTTTTGTTCTTCCTTTTCATAGCTATAAACTCTGAAGTTCCAAAGTTAACAGAATTCTGAGTAAGTATGGAGCCACTGAGACAAAGTGATACACACAAAACACTAATTTGGGAAGAAAAAGACTTCAAGTAAATTGTGGGAAATTACTACTCTTTTAAGAATGACCTTATTTCCTCCATGATAGGGTATATAAATTCTGGTTTTCTCTCCATGTACTTTCAATGTGCACTTGTAAAAACTTGTTCTGTCTAGGCTACTTGGAAAGACAGGCTGAGTTTTAGAATGAGCCATGGCAGGAGATCAGACACAGACAGGGACTGTGTTTGGAGATTTCTACATTAAAGCAAGTTCCACTTCCCTCCCTTTGAAAGTCAGTTTACGGAACGTGGCTGCTAACCAGCAATTCCAAAGCCTGCTAGTGGGGTGCGATTTTAGTCAGAGATGATTTAAAATATAGGCTGACATGGCTGCTGTAACACCTGACAACTCTCTATTGTAATAGAAAACAAAATGCAGACCATCAAATTGCACACACTTCTCAGCATACAATACAGGACTAGTCAACCTGTGGCAGCCTTGCACCAATGAAACAGCACCCACACTCTCTTCTGTCCTTTCTCCCTTCCTTCCACCCAGTTCCACTTCTCGTTTTTCACACTTCTAGGATCCAGGCCTGCAAGCTACATACCGTTGGGGTACTTTATAATTGATGATAAGTTAAATGATTTAGAGAAAAATCTAATGAGGACAAGATGAAGAGCAACAACAAAAAAGCCCCAAAACTTGTAATGACTGCTTAATGGAATTAGTACAGGGAGAAGCTAGTAAGGGGAGAATCTAAATTATTAGTAGGGCTACCTTAAAATAAAAAATAAATATGGGCATAAACAACAAGGGGAAAAACCAAATTAGATATTTATTAAATGTCCTAGAGAAATTGAATGATTTACTTCTTTGACGTTTTAAAACACACACAAAAATTGTTTAACTTAAAACAATATTTAATTAAAAAAATGTTGCAGGGAGCAGACGTAGCTCAAGTGTTTGAGTGCCTGCTTCCTACATGAGAGGTTCCAGATTCGGTTCCTGGTTCCTACTAAAAACAGGAAAAACAAACAACAAGCAAACAAACAAAAAACTAACTCAGGGGAGCTGATGTGGCTCAGTGTTTGAGTGCTGGCTTCCCACATTTGAGGTCCTGGATTCAATCCCTGGCCCTGGTACCTCAAAAATAAATAAATACAGCTCCTTAATTGAGAGGATTTAAATCACTTTATGTGGGAGGAAGAGGGGAGTGGAAGACAATATACATAAAGACATGTGCATTAATACCACCTTTCAGTCTACACCAAAGAGAAGAAGAAAATGGAATCCAAAGACAAATGGAAAGTTTTAAGCATTTAATCAATTTTTGATTTTAAGCACTTTGTTTTAAATAACTAATGACAAATATTTACATAAATTGTAAGAGTTATTTAAATTTCCACTTCAATGTTTTTAGTTTGCAAACACTGACTCAAAGCCCCTCTCTCAGGATTATATCTCAAGATTCAAGCAACTATGAAATCTAGTATATCATTTATTAGCTTAGCTGAACTTTTAAAAGATTCCTAACATCCACGTTTGTTTCAAGTGTGGAGGAAATGGGCACTCTGGTGGGGAAAGAGGCACTCCTTTTTGCAGGACAAATTGGCAGTTATCTATCACATACCCTTTTTGATCAAGAAAATTTCATTATTAGGAAAATGTTCTAAAGAAATACTTGTACATGTGTACAGATTTGTACCTGTAGAAAGGCAAGGGAAAAACAAGAAGCAACCTAAACATCCAAAATTAGGGGAATAGTTACATTAATTACAGTACCTCCATATTATGGAATAATTGTGCAGCCCATAAGGTAGGCCTATGGCTAATTACAAAGAAAATTTTCCAAAATATGTTCTTAAATGAAAAGATGAAGTAAAACTACAATATGATTAAAGTTAAAGAAAGAAAAGCTAAAATTTTGTATATGAATGAATGAATTTTAAAAAGGCTAGAAGGATGACACAAACAGCCATTATCTCAGGGAGGGAGGGTAGGGGGATAAGAGATTTTTATCTTTTATTCTATATTCTTAAATAATTAAAATGACACTCTGCTTGTATATTTCTTGAGTATTCGTATTACATATACAAGATTCTCTTTTTTTAAAGTGTAAGTTTGGAATTAAATTGCTTTCAAAACCAGATTTTTAAAAAATGTTTATATTAAAATAAGATTGCATTCCTTCATCTCTTATCCACTATCAGTGAGGGAAATTAGTTGGAAGAGTAAAAATTTGCCATAGTTAACTCTCAAAGTAGAAGATGTCTTTGATGTGATAAGAAGCTCATTGAGAGCTAATAAACTACCTGCTGAAGAAGGTAAGTTCCTCAAAGGCAGGGTCTGTCTTAAAAAATCTCTGAATTTCCAGGACCTACCACAGGGTAAGTACTTCAAAGAATGCCTTCATAAATCGAACTGAAAGGGCCACCCTGCAGCTAGTATTTATTACCTCAGCTACTGAAAAGTTTAAAGGTTTTCATTCTAAAGACTTTCTCCACTGTCCACCAACACAGACCATCTCTAATGTTTATATGACGACTTGCAAATGCAAACCACAGCTGCCCCTGAGCCTGCTGTGCCTGGGCTACTTGAGGCCATCAATCATGAACTACCCAACTTTTTCCACTTAGACACAACTATTTCCACCCCTCCTCACTTTTTTCTCTCATGTCTCTGAAAATGTATCCCTTGTCCTTTTTGAGGCTTTCCCCTTAAACTGTGCTGGCCTCATCTCCTCCTGATTCCTTACCTAATTTACTGCATTCTCTCTTTTTTCTTTTACGATCCCCATTTCCAGGGTTAAGTCCTCTCTGCCTACTAAGGAATCAGATCTCTCAAACCTGAAACACCTTTTCCCATCAAGTTATCAGCCTTGACTCCTTCCTTTCATTGCCAAACTTCTTGGAAGAATAATTTATACTAAATGTTCACAATATTTTTTTTTATGTCATTCATCTGTAATCCACTGCAATCAGACCTGTGGTCTGACTGCTTGAGACACTAGCCCCATTTTTCAACCTTCAATTCATGGACCTCTCTCTGCTCCATGTGACATTTGTAGCTATGCCCTTCCGTGACACTGTTTCTATGCTTGGCTCTTCCCCAGTCCTCCTTCTAACTCTCTGACAACTCCTTAATATTTTTCACTGCCTTTTTTCCTCTGCCTGTCTCCTAAATCAGAATTCTTAGTCCTACAGGATTAGTATATATGTGACCTCTCTAAATTACATTTATTACTTTGCATCATTTGCATTTTTCTAAAGGGAGGTTTATGGTTTTTAATCAGACTCAAGAAAAATATTTGTTGTTCCCCTGGGGTTCCCTCTTTAGCTCTTATCTCACTCTACACACTTATGGGAAATCTGGTCCATTCCACAGTTTCAATTCCACAATAAAAGCTGTTATCTCTCAAGCCAGTATCCTCGGCCCCACCTCCTCGTGAGTCCCAGATCTAAATTTCCGCTGTCTACTGAATACTGTTACCAAGAAGACATTTGTGCACTGTAGGCTTAACACACTAAAAACCCAGCTCATTACTTTTAGCCTTAAACCCCTTTTTAAATTCTGTATTCTTTATCTCAGTGGCAACATTACTAGAAATCTCAACATAATCTCTATTTCTTTCTCCTTTGATGCTGAATTAGTAAACAAGCAACGTTGTAGTTTATGCCCATTTTCCTTTCTTATTCTTGGTCTGTCTGCTTCACTCTACCCTGTACTTTAGGCTTTCATAATTTCTGAGTGAGACTATTGTAATAATTTGTTATCTGATCTCTGGGTATCTAGTTTATCCCCACATTCCCTAAAACTAAGATATTTTGGTTAAAGGATTTTTGGGAATCAGAAATATTTTATTCCTGTATGTTTTTATTTACTTTCTACAACAAACACATGCTGCTTTTATGATAAAAGTATTTACATCATGCCCTTCTAGCCTCATCCATAGCTACTCTCCACATACACTATGCTCTGGCTGTACTAAAATATTTCTTCCCTCTAATTTTCACACACTATTCCTGTGTCCATGCTGCTGCTGCTCTGCCTAGAATGCCATCTTTCCTACACTGCTTTTTTTTAGTGCTAATCTTTTTATCTTTCAAAAGACCAATTTCAGTATGCGCTATTATAAAGAACACCTTAAATCTCCAAAAAAACATATCCCTTTTTTTTTATTGTTCATAAAAATCAAGATTTTTCACAGTACATACCAATATTTGTAAAATGATATATAAATATATATGCATATATGTGTATTTTCTTACATAAATGTTATTTTATATATATGTATTTTTTAAAGGTGCTTAGATTACCTAATTATTACTCAGAAATTACAAGGATTCCCATGTTCCCCACCTCCCA
>JAQZBX010106980.1:0-10698 GCA_029593785.1 Cabassous unicinctus
ATGTTACAATTTCTTCAGTATGTTCTTCCACTGTCTTCTTAATATGCTTAATCTCTTTCTTCACTTCATTAAGTTGATTCATGATATTTGTTGGGATATCTCTAATTAATTCTTCCATGTTCTGTATCTCCTCCTGGTTTTTACTTTGCTTGTTGGACTAGAACATGTTTTACTATTTCTTAGTAAGGCTTGTAGTTTCTTTGTTGGTTTCTAGGCATCTGTTTATCTTGGTATATTTGTTCAGCTGCTTAGTGTCTCTCTCTACTTTAGGGTTTCATTTGGTGTTGTTTTTGTATTTGTGGTAAGTTTTCTCTTTGACACTTCATTCCTCCTATTGTATTATCTTGCAGTTGTTTATGTTCCCTTGAAAAAAATATCAAACCAGTGAAAGAAAAGAGATAGGAACAGGACAAGAATAAGAGTAATGATAATAGCAAATAGTAGGAGAGTTACCACAGAAGACCTATGTAAATCAATAATTAAAATGAGTAATAAGTACAGAGGAATAAGATTTAAAAAGTGGAATAGATACAATGAAATGAGACATGGAATTGAGATAAATATATAGGATGAATTTAAAATGCCAGAATGATGAGAAGAGAGGAAAAGAAAAAAAGAAAAGAGAGAAAGAAGAAAAGAAGAAAAGCAAGAAAACAGAAAAACTGAGAAAGAGAGAAATAAAAACAAGAAACATTGACGACCATACAAAAAGAGGTGGAATGAAAAACCAACAACAGAAAACATATGCTAGAAAGATGAAAAAGTGAAAAGAAATAGCATAGGTAGAGAAAATCAGTAAGCAAAATTAAAAAAAGAAAAAAAACAGGGAAACAAACAAAGGGGAAACACAACAAACAAGAAATAAGACAGCAGCAACTCATTTAACAGAAGGAGAAAGAGAAAAAAAGAATAAAAAACAAAATTAAACAAGGAAAAACAGGCTTCCCTCTTATACCACTAAGGATCTTCTCAGGCTGCTGAAATTAATCAATCACCCTGCAGCTTGCCCTCTTCAGGTTTTAAACCAGGTTTTAGTGAGTAAAATAAGGAAAATAAAAAAGAGCCTTTAAAAAAATATATATATATATGAGATCCAGAAGACGCTAATACAAAGAGAATGTCAATATGTTCCCTATCATAAAATTTTTGTTGGATGTCTTATAACCCAGTGGATCACTTCTGTATGAAGAGCCAGGAATTGAACCAGGCACCTCATATATGTAAAGCAGGAATTCTTCCACTGAGGTAACCTGTCTCTTTAGGATAGTCAACATTTCAGAAGGATATCTAGCTCTTTTCCTCGGTCAGGTTAGATTCCTTGCAATTTGTTAGAGTCCTATTGATTAGGCACATGTCTGTCTCTGCCTCCCATCTGATCTAATTCTTCTTAACCTGGGGTGCTGGGTATGGCAGCCTGCCTGAGGATATCCTCCTCCCCTCTCCCTGTCCTGTCAGAGTCACTTTTGATATTCAAGGGATGCTCAGGTGGCCAAATTCACCACAAAAAAACCACTCTGTTTTCTCCCAGACCCTTCTTGCTCCCCACAAATTCACCCTCACACTCCTTTAGGAACTGGGAACCAAGGGCTCCACCTAGATTATTTTCCCTTAAGACAGGGTATATGTTACAATTTCAGCCAGTGGGGTGAGCAACTCAGGGTTTTCCTTTAGCTTCTTTATTTTTCCAGTACCCTTCTAGATTACTCAAAACACTTTCCCATTCTATATGTATCCAAAACAGCTGGCAGGAAAGAAGACTTCTGTTCTCATCTCAGTTAGATGTAATTCACCAAGAGTTTTACCCTCGCTTAATATCTCAGGGGTGGGGGAGGGGACACCCTTCTGGCAGCCAAGAGGTTTAATACCTCATGACTGATTGTTTTGGCTTCTTTGTGTCTGTGTTCCTCACTCTCCTGGGTGTTGTGAAGCAGTGCCCTGGTCTACTGTACCCCAAAGTAGGTCCCCAAGGCAGACTTGGACTCTTTCTCTGTTGTTTTAGTGAGAGCTGAGCCTTATCTGCTTGACCCAATGGCCATGTTCCGACCAAAACCATGTTATTTCTACATAAAATAGAATATTATTCAGCTGAAAAAGTAATGGAGCTCTGATATATGCTTCAACATGGATGAATTTTGAATACATCATGTTTTATGAAAGAAGCCATGGGGAAATATTGTATATGTTCACTTATAAAAAATAGAGTACAAAAACTCATTCTCAGAAAATAGAATACAGATTATCAGAGTATAGGGTGGGGTGGGGGTTGGTGAATAATTCATTATTTGGTAGAGATATTTGTTTGAGCTGATGGAAAAAATTTGTAATGGATGATGGTGATGTTAGTACAATGTTGTGAATGTAGTTAATTCCACTGAATTTTATATTTTAAAGTGGTTTAAAGGGGATATTTTAGGTCGTATAGAGTTTATCAAAGTAATTTTTTAAAAGGCATAGAGTTTCCAACAAAAATTGAACCCTAAGGTAAATTATAGACTATAGTTAAGGGTGTGGTAAATATAACCTAACATTGTTTCATCAATTTAACCAACATACCACAATAATGAAAAGTGTATTTAGAAGGAAATCTCTGCGTGTGGGATATAAGGGATGACTGTTCTTTTTGCCTGACTGTTCTGTAAAACTATAACTGTTCTAAAGAAAACAAATGAAAAATTATTATGCTCTATGAAATATGCAAGGCACTTAAGCACAAATACTGTATGGGTTTACTGTATGAAATACCTATAAATATTAAATTAATATAGACAGATTGGAGGTTAGAGGTTACCAGAGGCTGAGAAGAGTTGGGAGAGGGAAGGTTGCTTATTGGTTATTGAGTGTTTATAAACTTGTTAATTTTATAATAAAATTAATTAAAATTGATACATTGGTTCTTTATAGTAGAAAAATTAGTCTGAATTTTATGTTAAAATCCCCATAAATTGGAAGCTAAAATTGATGGATCCTGGAGAGCTACTATATAATTAGAGAAGAGCTCAAATTGTATGGAGAAACTTCACTTTTCTCATATTCCTGTTATTCATAATGAGGACTTTAACAAGTACTTGAAGATTTGGATGACATGGATCAATTTTTTAAATTATGACCAGTGACAATGAGCTTTCAAGGTAATACAACAAAAATATCCAAATGTGATCTACATTCCTTCATATCATGAGCCCCACTCAAGCACATTATATCTGAGAGTCATTGTCTGCATAGGGAGTCCATGCTTGACAAAGTCTTCCTTCCAGACCAGAGTAAAGGGTCTCAGCTTTCATCACTCACCTGACCAAGAAGCAGCAGTGGATCCATAGTTCTCAATCATGTCACAGGGTAAACACAGCTCTGCACAGTGATTTGCATAGTAGATAGTTAATGTAATAGGGTACATAGGTGTATTGATTTGGTCTCATTAGAAAAAAGCAGAAGAACTAGCCAAATGGGTGAGCTCTGAAATGCAATATTTCATTTCAGAGGCTTATGGAATTTATATTCTTGATTTTAATAGGGATTTCATTACTGCAATTCTTAGACCTTCTCTTCTTCACCACTGGTTTCCCTTATCCACTTAAATATCACCCAACAGAACAGAAATTGGTCACTCTAAACTGTCCCCTAAGACCTCCAAAATTATTATTAAGGTGGGAATTGTGATAATGATAACAAGGAGGATGATAGTAACGAAAATATCATGGAGCATTATTGCAGTTCCCCGGTTTGAGGCTCTGAGCCCAGTTTTCTAAATACCTTCTTCATTTCATTTGCATAGTCATTTCCAAGATAAATGTGAAAATATTATTGACCTTTTAAGAATGAGATATGAGCATGCCATTTTTGTTTAATATTTAACAAGTTCTAGTGGAGAGAAGAGTGAAGCCAGTTTTAACCAGGGTAATGAGATTATAGACACAGAGCACCTGACTAGCATGTCATTTTGGTTGTCTCTGCAGTCAGAGGGGTGGCAGGAAAAATTCTAAGTCCCATTCATCTTATTCCCCAGGACTTACAAAGTGTGTGGCTATAATAGGGAACCAAATAAGAAAAAACTGTTAAAATTTGATTACACTTTTTTTCAGTTCACAGGGACATTGCACATATATCATGGCTCCTTCACAATGGGTGACTATTTATATGTGCTTTCATCATTTCCAGGGAGATGCAATAGGACTAGAGACAAGAAAAAAATAGTGCTTTAATGTTTGATGTCATAACTTCTGTATGTAACTTGATATTCTTCATTTAGTAGGCTGTCCAAAATTGTGATTTTTTTAAATTTGGCAGGTTTTCATAAAAATTAAAGCAATAAGTGAAAATGGAGAAAGACAAGAGGAAAATACATCCTGTTGTGTGGCCTGAGACACATTTTAGGATTTCTTATATTTCCATACTACAAATTCTTGAGATAGGCATCAACATCTCTGACATATATTTAAAAAGTTAATAAAATATTTTTTAGGGTAGTATTTCATCAATAAATCTTATTCTCAAATAATCATTAAAATTAAACAATAATACATGATTGGATATTTATTAAGTGCCCAAAACTCCAGGGAATGAAATTGATGGGACTCAGATATTGGTCTTCTGACCTCTGTGCTAGGAATAGATCACATCCACCACAGAATAATTGGTGTTTCTTTTTCTTTAAATATGCTTTGGACCCAGAGATCAAATTCCCTTGATAGGGAGTGAATTCATCTGTAATTAGTCAAATGACCTACTATTTTTAAGCAGCTTTTATACAATAACTACAGTGCAACTTTGGGTTTCACATGAGCAGTACTTCATTTTACAGCACAGTTTGGAATCTGATAAACTAAATATTTGCTACTCAAGACAAAATATCCATAAAATAATGACGAATAATAAAATGACATGAGGCACATTTCTGATTCTAGAGCTTAAGAGTAAGATAACTTAGTTAAATATGTTTGTAAAATTTGACATGCCTAGGTGATTATTACTCATGTAAGTATCTTCCATGCATTTATGCTATAGAAATTCTCAAATGAGTGAAAGGAGGAGATTTTTGAAAGGATTGTTGAAAGAAGAAAATGACTATTTAAATAAAGTAAAATTCATTCCCCAGACAATAACATGCACTAGTTAAAACACATTTTAACTGGATATGCATATTAAAATGTTACTGAGAGACATAAAACAAAATGTTGTAGTAAATGAGAATGTTTTGGGGTGTTGTGTATAGTAGACTAGTTAGGAAAATTTGAAAGAAACCTCTTTATGAATACTTAAATCAATACTAACATTATAGAAACTTTATGAGGTAAACACCCGAGCACATTCTTCTAAGTTGTTGTATTTGAGAGACAGAATTGCATATAAAAGGGATAATGCATTGATAGCTGGAAAAATCAGATGTTATTGGAAATAGTTTAAATCTCTATAACATATGAAGCAAATATTTTTTAAAGTTTGAATTTTAAAAATTATCAGTAGAAAAATAATCATTAAAATTAATGGAGAATTTAATAAGTCCCTGAAATTCTTCTAGGGAAATGGTTTTTAATATTAGATGAACTTAGGATTTACCAATGGCCTCATATGAAGACCTTCTGATTTTATTGGTTCTAGACTCTAACATAGGCATTGTATTTTCAATAGAATCAGGGTTATTTATGAAGATCAACCATGATTGAACATCATTGCGCTGAGTACTCTCTATATACTATTTTGCTTAATTTCTTCCAGCTATCCTCTAATGTAGGATAGATATAAAAATGTCAACTGAATAAACACACTTGCTTTTAATGTACAATCAACTTAGTGGTTCTAGGTGTTTGTAATGATTTTAAAGTCTCAGAATTGAACAGCACACAATATTTGTTTCAGATTTCAAGATTAATGATGTATAAACAACCACATGCACACAGACACACACACCAAAACTGTCTGGATAAGTTATGACCTGTATAATGTGGCTGTTTGTGTAAAGCAGAATAGGCCTAAAAGTCTGGTCTAAGAAATGGCTTGAGGAAGCAAGATAAGAGGCGGGATTGGTGTTTCTATTGTGGTTAGTCGGTGATACTGGATTCAGAATCCTCATGCTAGGACTTTTTCCTTGCTAGATTTAAATCTCTGGCTAATGTCAAAGGGGAGATCCACAGCTTATGGGTATGCTTATCACCATACCCATATATGGGATGGAAAAAACAGGGAGCATTAAATGCTGTCAGGAGTCAAACATCCAAAAAAGGAACTAGACTCTTTATTATATAGTTATATGAGGTATTAATAAATACCAAACATGGAGTATTTATTTCAATGCATTTCAATAACTGAAGTACACTTGACTGTGTTCTAATGTCCTTTAATTAGGCTACTGTTTCCCTGAAAGCAGAATATTACTTATATATACTTCAAAGAGGAAACAGATATTTAACTGAATTTATGGATTTTCTTCAACTTAAGTACTTGCTCCCATTGCCTCTATATTGGATGTCTAGAGAAATGGATGGAAAACAAATAAGCCAATGAAAAGTTGTTCTAAAGAGAATGGGTTTACACCAATTTATTTTTTTTTATTTTATTTTTTTTTTTAGAGATTTATTTATTTTATTTATTTATCCCCCCCTTGCTGCTTGTGCTGCTGTGTCCATTAGCTGAGTGTCTTCTCTGTGTCTGCTCATCTCCCCCTTGCTGTGAGGTCTTGCCACATCAGCCCACGGCGCCGTGCGAGCCGCCATGTCCTCACAAGGAGGCGCCGGGAAGCAAACCCAGGGCCTCTCATATGGTAAACGGGTGCGCTATCCATTGCGCCACACCCGCTTCCTGCCGTGAGGTTGCTGCATCAGCCCACCGCACCGCTCAGGCCGGTGTGCCCTCACAAAGAGGCCTCGGGACGCGAACCCGGGCCTCCCATATGGTAAACGGGGGCTCTATCCACTGAGCCACACCCACTTCCCTACACCAATTTATAAGTATTCTTTAAGGTACAAAAATCTATGTTCTTCAATTATGAATCCTTTATATATGAATTAAGTGAATGTGAAATAAAGACACGGGAATGGATTTCTGTATACTATTTCCTTATAACAAATATCTCTTTTCTTTTCCAAATATGCCTCTGCATCGTTAAACCATAGAATCTAACCAGTGTCTCAGAATTCCTCCTCTTAGGGCTCTCAGCTGACCCAGAACTACAACCCCTTCTATTTGGGCTGTTTCTGTCCATGTACCTAGTCACTGTGATGGGGAACCTACTCATCGTGCTGTCCATTAGCTCTGTTTCCCACCTCCATACTCCCATGTACTTCTTCCTCTTCAATCTCTCTTTGGCTGACATTGGTTTCACATCAACCACAGCCCCAAATATGGTTATGGATATCCTCGCTCACCAAGGAGTCATCTCTTATTCAGGCTGCCTGATTCAATTGTCCTTTTTCAATTTTTTGGATGTTTGGACCATCTAATTTTGACTGTGGTGGCCTATGACAGGTATTTGGCCATCTGTCACCCCCTCCACTATATAGTTATTATGAGCCCTCGTCTATGTGGCCTGCTTCTTCTGCTGTCTTTAATCATCAGGCTTTTGGACTCCCTGCTGCACTGCTTCATGGTGTCACAACTTATATTCTGTTCAGTTGTGGAGATTCTCATTCATTCTGTGACATCCTCAATTATACAAACTTGCCTGTTCTGACACCCCCACAAATAGCATATTAATGTATTTTATTGGTGCCATCTTTGCTGGTGTTCCAGTCTCACTGATTCTTTTCACTTATACTCAAATTGTTTCCTCCATTTTGAGAGTCCCATCTTCAGGTGGGAAATATAAAGCTTTTTCCACCTGTGGTTCTCATCTGTCAGGTGTTTGCTTATTTTATGGGACAGTCATGGGTGTGTACTTGAGTTCAGCTTACTCACATTCACCCAGAAAGAGTACAGAATTTTACAATTTTTTTTTATTTTCCAAGTTTGTATAATTTGTACCACATATCCAGGACAAAAATCAGATAAGGAATAGTTGAGAAAATCTGATCAGTAAAACATGGGATGTTCTAAAGGTCTAGAGTAAGTTGAACCAAGCCTCAAATAAGAACCTTAACAGAAAGCCAATGAACAATAAAACTCTAGATAAGATGTGGAATCTGAATTTCAGTGTTAACTCATCAAAATAATTAGATATCTGGACATCAATGCACAATTATAAGCCATATTAAGAAAAAGAAAGATGTGGCTCATTCAAAGCAACAAAGTACCACTTGATAGTTGACAGAATTTGGAACAACTAATCAAGGATGTTCAACAAATCTGAATCAATTTAAGCAGATGAAAGAAAATATAGGTAAAGAGATAAATGATATGAAGGAAAAAATACTTGTCATAGATTTTGCCGTATGAGAATTAGCTCACAACCCTCTACACCTTTTCTGTCTCTTATAAACCTATCATCCAGACTCTAGCTCTGTAAGTCTGCTCAAATTATTTAATTAATATCAGTAAAGTCATGTAATATTTGTCCTTCAGTGCCCGGTGTTTTTCACTCAACATAAGTGAACATATATTCATCCATGTGTTAAAACTGCATTCTTTTTTACAGCTGAGTAATACTTATAATTTATGGATTAAACTTAAAAGTAATATTGTAATATTTTTACAATGGCAAAGAAGAAATATGAATTCTAAGGGACAAGAATGGGGGTACAAAAGGGTAAGGGATTTTTCCTTATAGAGTGAAGAAAATATTCTAAAATTGACTGAGGCAATGACAGCACAACTGTGCGATGAATATGAGAGCAACTGAGTATAAAATTTGTATGGATTGTACAAAACATGGGACTGCATAATACAATGAATTCTGCTGTGGAAGATGCGTTGTGATTAACAGAACAAATATGAGAACATTCTCTCATGAATTATAACAGGTATACAATACTAATACCAGGTGGCATTTCATAGATATGTTGGGAGAAAATACACCAAAACTAGGATATTGGCTATAGTTACTAGTAATGTTTTGATGATGTTCTTTCATAGTTTGTAATAATTGTTTCACAGCCATGCAAGGTTTTGATAGTAGGGTAATGTATGGGAGCCTTGTACGATGATATGCATGCTTGTTTTGTAAGTTCACAACATATACTCTACACTTATTGTTTTTGGGTGTTCATGTATGAATAATAAACTTCAATAAATATATACTATAGCCTAGGAAAGCAATATTGAATAGGCAGAAAAAAGAATCCGAGAAGTAGGAGACAGGACAATGAAAACATCATACTGGGCTCTGGCAGAGAGCATGGAGAAAATCCGCCTTCCCGGTTTCCTTTGGGCCCTCTGGCCTCAGGCCTGCAGGTGAGCTGGGGCAACTGGGGTTAGTCTGTGGTCCCTGCCAAGACCCAGAGCCCTGACCATGATTGCTCACTGACCTGAGGCAGCAGTGGAACCCTGCCCTCCCCTCACTCACAATGTCCTGAAAGCAACAGCGGCCTCTTCTCACCTGGTCCCAGTAGGCTGCCAGGTTTTCTTGTCCAAACTTGTCAGGCTGCGGCTAAGCCCCCACCAAGCCTCCAAGGATATGGTCCCTTTGGACGGTGGGTGCAACAGAGAGAGAATAATGTTGTATCTGCATAGACTCAAGTTCAGCCACCTCTTCAGGCTGTGGAGCCATGTGGATCTGGGACTTAGGGTGATCGCTTCGTTCCAACTGGACAAGGTGCCACTTCGCCCCAAAAAAGATGGACAAGAGGCCTTAACAGGCAGAGCCCTGGATGACAATGGGTGGAATGGAATAAAGTGCAACATTTGGTCAATAAGAAGTGCCCACCACCCTTTGGGAAGATTTACTCACCATTTATAGAAGGCCTATATATATAATATGAAAAAACTGCTCTCAACTTTACACAGAGCCTTTTTTTAAAATTTATTTTTATTTTTTATTCTCCCCCCTTGTTGTTGTTTGTACTCTCTGTGTTCATTTTCTGTGTGCTCTTTCCATGTCTGCTTGTCTTTTCTTCTCATCTTTCTCTTTAGGAGGCACCAGGCAATAGGACCTCTGGTGTGGGACAGAGGCACTCAATTGCTAGAGCCACCTCAGCTCCCTGTTCTGCTGCATCTTTCACTGCCTCTACTCTGTGTCTCACTTCTTGCTGTACCAGCTCTCTGCAGTGTGGGCCACCAGCTCTCTGCAGTGTGGGCTACCAGCTCTCTGTGGCACCGGCCAGCTTGCCTTCAATGCTTGAGCCACATCCACTTCCCCCCAAACCTTTTAAAAGAAAACGTTTGCTATATCTAAGCTTTCTAGATGTAAAGAGGTTGCCGATGTATGATAAAATAGAGTTAGAAAATCATATGTCTTGTACAGAATATTTGTTTAAAAAAAATCATAGAAAAATTTCTGGAAATGACTTTGAGATGGAATTTAGATTGCCATTGGAAGTGGCACTGGGAGCAACACATCTACACTTGTTCTGTGGCTTAGAGGACATGGAGCAGAGAAGGCTGAGAAAAGGAAAGAAAGAGAAGGTTCTATGCCAAACTGGCCATATTTAGAAAATATTTTCATATTGTAAGCATTGTTCTGCATGTCATTTTATTCCTCACTACTCTATGTACAGTTGACAATACTAAGTTCTCTTTAAAAATGACTTATCTTCCTAGCTATTCTAAAGTGCTTGACATACATTAAAAGTAGAGGTAGTAAAAGAACACATTTTAAAAAATCTTTTTGTTAAA
>JAQZBX010106981.1:0-10698 GCA_029593785.1 Cabassous unicinctus
TGTTACATTTTTTAGCTTTCCTTCTAGTAATATACATCCTTAGACTTTCCCTTTCAACCACTGTCATACCCATATAATAATAGCTTTGCTAGTCACCAACACCATGATATGCTCTCACCATTTCTATTCATTCCAAAGAATACAAACAAATTTTAACCAATTCTGCACAGATTAACCCTCAGCTTTCCATTCTCTACCCTCATTCTATTTTCTGGTGACCTATATTCTAAGTTTTGTGTTTACACATGATGGAATATTATGCAGTTGTAAGAAGAAATGAAGTTGTGAAGCATATGACAACATGGATGAACCTGGAGGACATTATGTTGAGTGAAGCAAACCCGACACGAAAGGACAAAGACTGTATGATTGCACTATTATGAACTAAATATATTATGTAAACTCATGGCATTACTTTTATTTTAAAGCTTCCCAGTGTGGCAAAATTAAGCCTCACTGAAGCGAATTATTTTTATAAGTGAACAACAACAAAAACTGCTTTTCACCAAAGGTCAACTCCCTCTGCCAAGTATCTGTGATTTACAGACCCAGCGTGTGAGTGAATGGGAAATATATTTCCAGACTTGGGTAATGAATAACCAATGAGGGACTGCACTTTTCTCCATTCCCACGGGCTGTATCCACAGAGCGGTGCTCTTGCCCTGAAAGGAAGGATTTGCTCCGGTTTGAAAGGAAGTGGAATAAATAGAACTGGAAGTGGTAAGGTCACCTTTAATATCACATGAACTGCCTCTTAATAAGCTTCACAATTGCTTTGTTTCTTCCTCCCCAAGTGCTATAAACAGGCAAAGTCAAAGCATAACAGTGCTTGGAGGAAGCTCCCAGAGCTGTGAGGAAGAGGAGGCTGCCGGCTTAATGGGGACCATCAGGCCCACCAGGGTTACAATTGTATTATGGTGTGGTGGCCAGAAGGGAGAACTACTTGTTTTTAAGGGAAGGAGTTATATTGTCCTAAATTCCTGTGTATAAAATATAGGACAAACAAGTTCCAGTTGGGAGTTGGAATATTTAGTTGGAGTAGGTATAAGGAATATTTGCTTTTCACTTGGCTTTTCCTTACTAACTTTAAGTATTGCATTCTCACATGATTACATAAATACAAAAATGCCATTTTCAAAGCACTTCAGAACCCTAGGACCCTGTTCAGTTGGTATTTCAAACACAATGCCAGCTCTTCACTGGGAGTCTGCTTCACAGAAGACTTTCTTCCTTTCTCTCCAGGCTCCTTCAGTCACGTGGTGTTGGGTCTCTCTCTCTCTCCTTCCTCCTTTGTTGCCCAACCTTTCTTTTTGAATGTACCTGCTGAGGGGAGGGAAGAATATATAGGAGGTACAGGAAAGACACTAAGATAAAGTTGGGACGCGCAGAGCGTTGGCAGCAGCAAGACTGGAATTTCTGTGTGCTGGCTTTCAGGAATTCTTAGATAGTCCACATGTGACTCACCTTGGAGGAGAGTTTTGTGTGAGCAGCACTGTCATTACCACATAAAAACAGAACAATTTAGACTGAGATAATCCCACAAGGCTTAAATGCAGATAATCAAAGAGAACATAAAGCAAACAAAACTGAGTTGGTACGTTGTAAATTGTTACATATCCTTCCATGTGGATTCTCCACTCTTGCCAAAGTTGTTTAGGAAAACCTCCTCCCTAACATTTTGAAAGTGCCGTAGAGCTGTGAATTGTAATTTTTAAAAGTGTGATTGCAAGGACATAAGAAAGATACAATAGGGGTCTTTAAGGGGAATCTAAAGGGCAGTTCCTGTCTGATCTGAATTTTGGCTACTTTTTTTTTTTTCCCCAATTCCAGGATAATGTAGTTTCTCAGCATTGCAGATAATAAGTCAGAGCTGAGCTTTTGTGGAAACTGCTAGATGGAGCTGGACCTATTATGCGGCCAAATGTTTTGATGTGTGGCTATCAAGAGATTCTGATGTCTTAAATTAAGCACCTGGAGAGCAGACACTGAGGCATCAGTCTAGAAATTCTAACATACATGCTCTACTAAAATGCCGTGCCAACGTGGGCCTGCCCAGGCTAGTCATGCTCTAAGCTCCTCCTGCACTGTAAGAGCTAGAAGACATTTTCTCCCCAACTTCATGAAGGATGAGTTGGGAGCCGGATGAGCTTTTCCCTTTGTCCTCTGACCACCTAGAACAGCAAGGCTAATTTGCTTTGTCTAACAGTAAGAAACCTCACACTATATTAAGCAGTGAGTTTGTGTGCATGGGTGTGCACACATGCAGGCTCACACTTGCTTCATACCTTAACAGTTTTGTCACCTTTTTTTTTTTTTTTTTAAATATGAAAGCAGTGATTCCAGATTGAGAAATTTGCCATGCTTTTTAATCAAACCTTCCCTTTTCTCTCAGGACCATGAGGCTCATCCAAATGTGTCAGCTGTGCAGTGGTGCTGTTGTTTCATTTCAGGTGGCAAAATAGCAACACATTCTCCTATGGTGATGAAACCCAGTTTTATTTTTTTCTTTCCCCTTCTAGTTCTGCTTCCAGCAGAAATCTGCCACCATTTACTCCTTAGTCCCTCAAGCCTGAACTATTGTAATTGTAAGATCCTTGGTCCCTTGTTCATTAGGACTGCTCCTTTGAAACGGAATTAATGAGTTTTCAGCAGCCATTCCTGGATTTCGAGATCCATAGGCATCAAGGCTTGATGCATGGCCCTCATCTCAGTGGGCTCCTGTGCAATAATTCTCATCTGTCTTGGTTAGAAAGTGAATTAATCTTGACCTTGGCCTCTGGGGTGTGGTTCCCTGTTCTCTCACACATCTTCAACTAATTTCTTTATCAAAAGCATTTCTTGTTTCAGGCCCAGGCTCCTCCAATTTCAATCACTTTTAGCCTTCTATCTTTAAATTGTGTTGCTTTGATTTTAAACAAAATCTATATTTCTAGTATTATTTATTGTATTTCTAGAAAATTCTCATTCTGAGCTGTAATTTAATTATGTGGATAATTAAAGCTTTGAAGGATGCTCAAGGGCAGAAAGGGACTTAACAAAACAAAAGTTATTATTAGGAATTACAAATCACTTGGCATTTCAACATCACTCATCGGATGTGGGCATTTTGTTGAAAGAGACCTTGTTTTCAACAGTGACAGTGCAGAAGACCTATAGAAGAAACTAGCTTCCAACCTGATTCTATGTTATAGCATAAATAGGAAATCATTAATTATATGTTATGTTAATAAGGTGGTAGGTTTAGAAATACCATTAGCAGAAAACTTGATGTATTAGACAGGGCATGCCACCTCATCCAGCCCCTCAACTATTCTTATTTCATACATACTTTCTTTGGATGCAAATGACATGGATGCACTTTTTAAAAATGTATTTTTTAACAAATCAATTATATTGATACATATTAATAAAACATAAATCCATCCAAAGTGTACAATCAGTGGTATTTGGTATAATCACATATTTGTGCATTCATTACTTCAATAATTTTTAGAGCATTTTCGTTATTCCAGTAATAATAATAATAATACTAAAAAACAAAAACAAACCAACCAAACAAACCTCATCATCTCTCAATCTCTCTATGCTTCTGCCATACATAGCTGCTATTCTGTTTCCTACTCTCTAGTTTATTTGTAGTTTTTGTTTGTTTGTTTGTTTGTTTGTTTTTTGAGGTACCGGGGACCGGGGATTGAATCCCGGGACCTTATATGTGGGAAGCTGGCGCTCAACCACTGAGCCATATCAGTTCCCCTGTGTTGCCTTTTTCATTTGTTTTGCTTGTTGTTCATTTTTGTTTTTTCAGGAGGCGCTGGGAACCGAACCTGGGACCTCCCATGTGGAAGGCGGGAGCTCAACAGCTTGAACCACATCCGCTACCTATTTGTAATTTATTTTGTGAAACAGTCTTATATATGCAATATCACCCATATTCATATTTACATGAGGTTTCACTATGTTATACAGTCCCATGTTATATATTTTTAGATTTCCTTCTAGTAATATATATATCCTTGGACTTTCCCTTTCAACCACTGTCATACCCATATAATAGTTCTGCTAGTTACAAATACCATGATGTACTCTCACCATATCCATTCATTTCCAAAGATTTACAACCTTTTGATGGATGCACTATTAATAGATATCTCACTATGAAAGTAAACTTGCCAGATATTATCGTTTATACATGCGGTGGAATGAAGAGTTAAATCATGGCAGCAGTGCTATTGGTAAGGAAGGTAATAAAAACTTCAGTTAGTTTAGGATTATGCTTAGTAGCAGGCATTAGTTAAAAGTTAAATTTAGGGAGAGATTACCCAACTATTAAAAATATTTGAGCCATAGCATGCCACAGAAGGTTAATATTGAAACATTGTAAGATTGCATTTATATGTCCATCATATTTCATTGAGTGAATATTCATTTTTTATGCCTTAGGCAGTGGCATATTGAAAGTAATGCATATCTGAATTCAGGAACAGAAAAATATTTCAGATACAAAGAGAGTAGACCTGACTGGAAAATCACAAGAAAGTGCATAGTTACTTATGTCAGGTTTAAAGTTCTTTGGTTCTGCTGACATGCCATGCAGAGCAAGTAAGAGAAACAGTAGTATCTAATTTGCTGCAACTGCACCCCTACCATATTCCTGCCCAGTATGCTCTTACTCCCTAGGCACTCTCTGTCCAGAAAGAGTTCTGAATAGGAAGGAGAATAAGCTCACCACTGCCTGGCCTTCACACTGGCCATTAACTCCATTCTATATGGCTAAAACTGGTATATTTTGAAAATAATGGGTATCATGGAGATTGTTAATATTGAGTTGCCAATCAATGGTGGTGTTGTCCAAGGAATGAACGAATTCTGTGATAATGTATCCACAGAGAAGAAAGAATAGAGATAAATGTAATAGCACTTAGCAAAATACCCTCACCTTGTAATGTTGATTTTGTACCATCCAGGCAAAGCAGGAAAATGAATTGAGAAGGGGAAAAACAAGATAAATTGTGATGGTGGTGGGAAGCAGGCAAATAGGGAGAAGTAGAGAAAAAAAAAGAATTTGAGAGGGGTTGTGAAAAAGGGGGAATGAGGTAAGTCGCCAACTCCCAAAGGATAAGGGGATAAGAAGAGATGTTCTTTTGAATAAAACTTCAGACACATCTTAGTATTAAAGGAACAAGAAAAGAGAAGTAACAGAAAACTTATTGAAAGTTATGGTTATCAAAAAAGAGAGGCAGAGGGTAGAAAGAGGCAAAGTGGGCAAAGATTATAGTAACTTGTAATTTCATGAAATATTTCTTTTATTTTACTTCTTATGACTTAGCCTTAGAAAAAAGTCCCTGCTTTATCAATTCATTTATTATAGATAGCTGCCTCAGAGAAGACTTGAGTTAAATGGCTCCTTCCTTTCTAGAACCTAACTGGACTAATCAGGTTATTCAAAAATTGCGCCAGGGCGTATAATTTCCCCTAAATTCTAAGTTCTGTTAAACTACTTCGAGGAACTGAGAGTATATTTTTATGTAACCTGCACACCAGAGTAATTTGTGGAGCCCTGGAAGGGAAATGTGAATTCTGATGGTATCTCAACTTGAAAGAGATGAAGCGGAACCAGAGGTCACACTCATAACCTATCAGGAATTAAAGGAAGTGATTCCATTTGAAAGACCCTAATGTATGTCAGGACTAAAGGAGATAGGTCCCTCTCCAGAGAGGGGAGAAAGGGAGAATATAAGCAGAGAGCTGAGCACGAGGGAAAACAGTTCTGTGCATTGTGCCTGTGGAAGTGATTATCCTGTGAGTCCTAAACTCTGGATCTGGATGACATTGAGATCCTGCTCAAAGTTCCTCTGAATCCACTAAACTGTTGAAGCCACTGCTTGGTTCCCTGCACCAGGCTCGTGTAGTTGTTTTTATGCAACTGGAGTCTCTGTTGCTACCAAGGCTGGAAAGAGCAAGCCTAAGGGAAGATGACACGGATTCCAGCAAACTCCAAACCCTGAGGAACGTTGTGTTTCACTCTGCACCTGCCACACGGACCTTCCCAGGGTATTTCTTCTCTGGAAGCAAGCCCTTGCATTTGGTTAATTTTTGGAAGAGCCTGGCCTGGGTTTCGAACTAGTTGTCTCTCCTCTGCCTCCTTAGATCCTGTTCATAACTCTGATCACTTCTCATGGTATCACATGCCTGCTGGCTTATTAGCAGGCAGATTGCCAAAGTGCCTTATTAAGTGTGTGGCTTTCGGAGCCAGACTGCCTGCGTTAAGGTCCTGGTTCACTGTGTGTTAGATGTGTGATCTTGGGCAAGTTACTTAACTTCTCTATGCTTCAGTTTCCACATCTGCGGAATGGAGATAATCATATCTACCTCCTAGAGGTGTTGTCAGAATTCAATGAGTTAATACGTATAGTATGCTTGAAACAGTGACTAAAATGTTAGTTATTACTATTATTCTAAATCTATCTTTTCCACTAGAAAGTGGAGTCTAAAAGGCAGGGAAAATTTATATGTCCAATTGCTAACACAATAAATATTCAGTGTTTATTGAATGTTACAAGTTACCTTAGAAAGGTTTGGATATTAGAGATTATGATCCACTGTTCACTCATTTATTCATTTAGTCAATCTCACAACAAATGCTTCTTGAGCTCCTGTTAGGCACCGGGGATCTTGCTAAGTGTGGAGTATAGATGACAAACAAAAGGAAGAAGGTCTCTGTCCTTGGGGAGCTTAGTGGAAGAGACTATCTTAAGAGAATAAACACAAAAGTAAATTTATAACCACAATTAGCTTACATGCTTTAAAGAGAACAACTAGAGAGATATGGAAGACAACTAATGTTTGCCTTCAAGGCCCCAACCTGAAATACAATGGAGGAAAAAGAGACCAATACAGATTTTGGAAGATGAAAGAGAATTTATACAAGTGTTCCTTGTATTATAATAATATAAATGGGTGATAAATGAAGAAATAGCTATATGACTGATCTTGCTGGCTCTTCATATGTTTTGCCTTAATCAACACATAATACTCTCTGATGTCTATAGCATTTTAGCTCATTTGGTTAGCTAATGAGGTCAAGATCAGAGGCCAGCATGGGTCAGTGAGCTTTTCTCCTTTCTGTGGCCAGATTTCAGTCTTAACCTCAGCCATCTTTCAAAAATATATGTTTGTGCAGAACTGTGTGGGAGAGAGTGTGGTCTACAATGTGAACTATGGTCCATGCTTAGTGGCAAAGCCCCAGGATGTGTATATCCATTGCAGGTGATGTGCCACACTAATGAAAGATGTTTATGTGGGATGTTATGGGAGGTGTGGGAGGTGGGGAACATGGGAATCCCTGTCATTTTTGTGTAACATTTATGTAATCTAAGCATCTTTTAAAATATATTTAAAAAAAAAAAGTGTATGTTTGGTCACAGAAAGTCTAGGGCAAGAAAATATGGATGGATGAGCCCCCAGATTACCCCAAATGCAAGTCCCATTTTTGATTGATATAATCAATAATTTCTACAGTTTTTTGCCTGGAAAGGAAAACTACCATTTCAAAATAAGCAAACCATTTTTGAACATCATTCCTACTAACTGGATGCAATAGATTAGAGCAGTGGCTGTCCAACAGTAATGTGCATGTACATCACGGGGGTTGGGGGGGGATCTTGTTAAATGCAGAGTCTGATAGGGACCCAGATCCTATATGAAGAGCATGGGACTAAACAAACAATAATGAGTCAAAACCAAGTTTAGATTTTAGAAGTACAGCAAATACTAAACAGGCACGTAGTGAGATTTGACTAATGGTACAACTTGTTGGAACTGTTTAATATTTAAGGCACATCATTATTTACAGATAACCTCTCCCCACACAATGTTTCCTTTTCAGTTTTTTTTTTTCCTTCTACTTTAATGGTGCTCTACTTTCTTGGGAGAAATATATATGCAAAGCTTAAAAGGCTGGATCTAATACCAGGTTATGCAACATAAAATGTCTTTGAAACACACACAAAGCCTTTTGTTTTATGGAGGAGATTTTAGTTTCATCTCCAACTTACTCTACCATGTGTGGCAAGTGTGGTAAAAAATCTTTTGTGTCTTCTGTATTTATTTTTGGTAATAAAAGCAGACGGTCTCTTTTTCCTCCTGCCAAGAGAGGCTCATCCTCCTGCTGACATGTCTGCATAATTCCTATTGATACGAAGACGATCATGAGCATGAAGCTGCCAAAGAAACTGCTTCTCTGAGGAAATTTCCATGAGTGTGAAATCATGGCTATCAAAATTGATGGGAAAGTTTCTCCAAACTTGTGAAAATTGCCAGGACCCTTTTAGGAAAAGAGTCTAGAAATACCATGAGTAGTTGCATTTCTACCACCTTTGGAGAAAAATCACCAAGTTCTGCTCAGTACAAAATGCTTGGTTTATTTTTCTTCAAATCCTTTGGATGGATATACATTTGTAAAATTTGTAATTTCATAGTTTACACTATTTAGTCTAATCTCAGCATTCAATAGGAAAGACAACCCAAGTACAGAGAAGCTTAACGACCTTTTCAAGGAGCTACTTGCAAGTAAGAGGCAGAACCAGGAGAGGAACCCAAATCTCCATTGAACCTTGATGCCATGGGTGCCTTCAGTAGTCACAAGGGCAAAAGCTTGAGAATACAATGATTTGAAGAAAAGTTTAGGATTTGCACCTATCTTTGTTCCTCTATTTATTTAAGCAGTCACACAATCAATAAACAATTAGCTTCTGCTATGTGCATAGCACTGTTTTACATAATGTAAAATAATTTAATATTTATTTATTGGTTCAGATTTTCTGTAGGCATTTTGGGTTGCTGAGTTAATTCTTGTAGCCCATTTGAGGGCTATTTACGATAACAAGTTTCTACTGCAACTTTGAAAGCTTCATCACTTTTTACTCCTCTCTGTCTCACCCACCCCCCATGTAAATCAATGGCTAAGATTCTTTCCCAAGTGTCACTTGCATCACTTCTTTCCTTTCTTCATCTGCTTCTCTTGAAGTCTCTATTACCCAATTGTTGCCGTTGGCCTGTGGGTGAAGCTTAGGGCCTCTCCTCCAGGGAGTCCTCATACCCATGACATCCCTTTTCTCTTCTCCCTCAAAACTTGCTTACCCTGTATTTGCTTCCCTAAGTTTGCCAGATAAATGAAGCTAGTTTACTACAGCACCCTAGTTTCCTTCTTATAATAATTGACCTAGACTTCACAAACGAATCCTAATCAGTGCCTTTAATTACAACATTTTCTCTCCAATTTGTCCTGCACAGGACTACCAAATCCATGTTTCTAAAGTGTGGGCATTTGTATGCATGACTTTTCTTGACCAGAACCTGAATCACTGTAGGAAGTTAATAAATGCCACCCTCTTCTTTTTCCCTCTATCCTACATATACAAAAGCTGGAGGAAGGAGTCCCTAATGATTGTTTAGTTTCCATAAATGTAAAATGGGGATAATAATAGTACCAATAATTTCATAGGGTTGTTGTAAAAGTTTGGCTATTATTATTACTGGGAAAAATTCCAAGCAATGAATAGTTAGCTTTATTGTCTTCTATCATTTGGTATCATTTCATGTATGTTAGTTTCACTTTTTTAACCAAAGAGTAAATGTCTCAAGGAAAAGACAATGTTTAGCCTTTTGGAATCTACCCCCAACCCCCAACCTCCAATTGCCTAGCATGGTGCTGAGGTCCCAGTGGGCGTCAGGGGCACTGATCTGCTGCTTTGCAACTATGCTGACTACCCGCCAGGGTCCCTTCTCATTGGCAGGGTGTCCTCCACCCCTGGCCTGTGAATGGTGTTGCAGATGGAGCCCACACTTGGAAACTCTAGCTGAACAGCAGGCATTTCACATTGATAAAGAGTATTTTTAAAAGCCAGGTAGCATAGTGTTACCTTCATACCCTTCTCCTTAGCAGGTGAGGATTGGCATCAAATAGCTGATGTAATGCTCTTTGTCCACGTTACACTATTGGAGAAAAATATAAGCTCATAGCTTAGGCTTTTCCTTTGGAAGGAGAACTCTTACAGCTTTTTTCATAATTGCTCTTAAGTGAGGCCTAAAATTCCTCTTCCCAATTCACCGTTGAATTTGCGGGAATCCAAACATGATGGTGAGCCCTGGGTCATGCCATAGAGGATGGCGAAGAATTAAATGTAACTTTCTTAAGACTGGAGGACAGGGGAGGGTTGGGGAATCCTAAAGACTCTGCTTTGTCTTCACCCTCTGAGTTTTGGGTGTTTGGCAGACATCATAGAAAAACTCCCTTCAGCCCTCAAGTTGTTGGAGTTCCATGGCAACGGTGGCCTTAGAAACTTGGGCGGGGGTGCGGTGGGGAGTGGGAATAGAGGAAGAGAGGGGGAGGGGAAAGGAGAGCGAGGGGGAGAGAAGGGGGGAGAGAGTTGAGAAAGATAGAGCAGAAAAGATGACGTAATAGGCTAATAGGCCTGGGATTTTTGCAGCGCTTAAGTTGAGGGTGAAGGGAGCGGGTGGGGAGGAGTGCCCAAGACCGCCCCAAGAGTGATCTCATACCAGCCAAAAGGCTAACGAGGGTCTAGATGCCAGTTGAAAGGAACAAAGGTTGTGGGTGGGTGGATGTGTCGAAGGGAGGGAGGGAGACAACTCGTAAAGGATTGTGAGGTGCTTCAGCCTGCGTGACAGGCCAGGGGTTCT
>JAQZBX010106982.1:0-10698 GCA_029593785.1 Cabassous unicinctus
AAAAAAAAAAGCCCAATGAAGGAAAATGTATAACATGAATTATTTGATTCTGTCTTTTTTGATTATCATTTAAAGTTTTAGACATAGGGACATTTATTCTGGAGAAACAGGACAAAACTCCTGTTTGTAAGATAAGTTTTTCAGATGAAGCATATAAATCTAAATGGTAGTATTATTGTATACTGTTTGGACTATGCTTTGATAAGTTATAGTTTATACTTAAGATTAGAATTCTGAGCAAAATGTTTCTGATGTATAAATTTAATTTAATTCAAATACATGGATGGATACATTTTAAAGACACAACTTGAAAAGCAAATTCTTGAATAGTTAATAACTTGGTTAGTGTTATTAAAATGTTGACTCATTGACTTCTGTTTTATGAAAAGGAAATAAGTGATTGCTTTCTCTCTTAGAAATATACAGCTGTTACTATTCACTCTGTTTTCCTTGCTTCTGTAGAGTAAGTTTGTCCTAAGGCTTAAATGTTTTTAATATTCATTTTGATCCAAAGTTGTGGTTTTGTTACATGTGGAATCTTTGAAAGTTCAGCCAATGCAAATGTGAACATTCTGAAGTTTCTCTTACTTTTGATTTGGCTTTAAAGAAGTTATAACAATGGTAGTTGCTTCCTTCAGTATTTGTTAGATGTGTGAAGTACTCATAAATGTCACAATGATGGTTTAATTTTTTTAGATTATTACTGTAGGTAGGTTAGTCCTTACCACAAGTGAGTCATTTTTTAAGTGTGCATTGTTATAATGAGTGGCTTTTACAGATACATCATAATAAATGGTACTGCCACTTTTTTAAAAAATAGGGAATGATGTGGGAGGGAGGAGGGTACATGGGAATACTTTCTATGTAACTTTTCTGTAATCTAAAACTTCTTTAAAAAACAAAGTTTATTATATTTTTAAAAATCACAATGAGATCATTTTACACCCATTAGAATGGCTGCTATTAAAAAAACAGAAAATAACAAGTTCTGGAGATGATGTGGAGAAATAGGAACACTCATTTATTGTTGGTGGCAATGTAAAATGGTATAGCCAAAAAGATAAAAAAAAAAAAAAAAAAAAAAAAAAAAAAAAATGGTATAGCCGCTGTGGAAGACAGTTTGGCTCAGAAAGCTAAGTATAGAACTGTCATATGACCTAGCAATCCCACTAGTAGGTATATACCCCAAAGAACTGAAAGCAGGGGCTCAAATAGGTATTTGTACAATTCTATTCATAGTGACATTATTCACAATTGCCTAAAGATAGAAGCAACCCAACTGTCCATCAATCGATGAATGGATAAATAAAATGTGATGTACACATATAATGGAATATTATTCAGCCATAAAAAGGAATGGATTCCTGATACATGCAACAACATGGATGACCCCTGAAGACATCAGGTTGAGTGGAATAAGCCAGACACAAAAGGCCAAATGTTCTACTGTCTCACTGATTTGAAACAATTATGTATGTACTTAATGATATATATGTAAATAAAAATTTGTGCAATCACAGGTGATATGAATCCATACTAAACTGCAAAACTGTAGATACAACACGCTTGGCCTATAACAACTGAAAATCTTAAGGGAATAACAGAATGCCTTTTTAAATAGTAAACTGTGTTATTCCTTTTTTTTTAATACTGCATGTTGAGCAAAAGAAATTCTGAGTGAGAATCTGAGTGAAATTGCATTTGATCACTTCAACAGACACTTCCAGTCTGACAGTAAAGTGGTTCTTCAATGTTTAAAAACTTTATTTCTGTAACTAATTTCATTCCACCAGCCAAAAGATGCATTCACATTGCCACCGTTTATTTTCAGAAGAGTTTAAATTTCCAAACTTGAGAAAGCGTCAAAGAAATTCTTAATCTAACCACCCTCATATTGATAGCCCAGTTAAATAAATATTAAGGACACTTAATAGAAGAGAAACCCATCAACAAAATGGAAAACAATTATTCTTCAATCACATTATTTAAATTTTCCTTTCATAAATCAAATGTACCTGGGGGTTTGAGCATTTTATCTCAAGTGATTCAAGGTCAACATGGAGACAGACAACAAATGAATGTCTGGCATCAGGTCCTGTAGCTAGTAGTTTTTGAGACGTGACAGCTAGAGTAGAGGTACATCCAATAGGTTCCACTAGGCAAAGTGTCACTTGTTTCCCAAGAAGGGTATATATGCTGAAATGATGCACACTGATGGTCCAAGGAAAAGCATCACCTGATGATGGGGAGGAAAGGGAGTTGGAAAGCACATAAGCAAAAATATAGTTAATCATTGCTTGAAAATAAGTTGTTGTTTATATGTAAAATGTAAAACATTTAATACTACATGATAAAAAAGCAAATACAGTATCCTAGAGACCAATGTGCTAAGCAATTTATATGCTAATTAAGTTACCATTTAAAAATGTTTACTTTTGTATTCATTATAACATACTATTGTATCAATGTATTATATATGCTATAAACCAAAGGCAAATATAAATTGAAGAAATGAGATAAAAATATGAATAGAAATTCTAACTTCTTCTTTCCTTATCTTAGCAAGTTTTTGTGCAACCGCTGAAGATGTATGCAATAAACCTTGGAAACCACAGAAAATGGATTAGGAAAATATAATACTTTTTTTGTGTGTGAACTGAAGATGACCATAGATCTGGCTGTGAAATGAAAGAGGAATAAATAACCAACTGTATTCTGTTGACCATCTGCATCAGAATCATCTGGGGTGCTTATTTAAAATACAGATTCCTGGGTTCGACATCAGAGTTACTTAATCAGAATCTCTGGTAGTTAAGACCCAGGGTGCATTTCAATATGTTATTGAATTTTATTGTGGCTATAAAGTACTATGTGAAATATTTTTAAAAGTGCTCTCACTATTACAGTACTTACAAACTTCTATTATCACAACACAAATTAAATGGAAAAATGTTCCTATCACTTGTATTTTTTCTACTAGTGCTTGTCAGTGTACATAGTATGGTACAGACTTCTTGAGAAACTCAGTGCTTTAAAACACATTGAGAACATTTAACCTACCTCACCCCCCTCCAGTTTTGGACATAACTCCCAGGTATGCGCCTTCCTGGCACTGAGGGATTATTACCAAGTGCCAACTAGCAATGCATTTGGAAAAAGACCCTGATCAAAAGGGGGAAATATTAAATATAAATCACTTTTGATGGCTAAGAGGTTTCAAAGTGAGTCAGGAGGTCATTTCAGAGGTTATGCTTATGCGTGTCTCAGCAAGATCTCATTGACTGCCACAGTAAACAGTGCCTCAAACAGCAGGACTCCCGAGGGCTCTAGAGACATCTAGACCCTACAGGCAAGGCAGACAATCTCAGGAATTCGGCACCATGTCAGTGGGTTTACTTTGGAATATACACACCCCAATGTAATAGAGTTACTCATTTATTATAATTTTCCTACATATGGCTCTTCTGCCCCTTTTATTTGAACCTATAATTAGCACTATACTCAAATATTATGTACAAGAGACTTAAATCTTTAGTCTGTTCATGCGCTGGTTGAGCCCTGAATCTCAGCAGAATTGTAACACCTACTCTTCAGTTCATTGGATTCACCCAGGATAACTAACAAAAGGATGATGATAGACAACCCCCATCCCAAAAAATAGAAAGTATCTACAACTGCAAGCAAGACAGCTTCATCCACCTGCCCCATGGGATCTAAGCTCCCTCTCAGTCAGAAACAGAGTGGGCCACACCATCCTAAAATTCTCAAGATTGAGGAGTGAACAAACATAAGGGGGGAATACAACTATAGACTAAAGTAGACATTATTATTTTAGCAATGGGAGAACTTGTATCATTATTATAAAGGCAGTGGCCATCAGAGGTCCTAAGAGGAGGGAGAGAGAATAGGTATAACATGGAGCAGATTGAGGACACTGGAATTGTCCTGCATGACACTGCAATGATGGATACAGGCCATTATACATTTTGTCAAAACCTATAATTGTGTGGTGCAAAGTGCAAACTATAATCTACACTATAGACCACGGTTAGTAGCAATGTTCCAATATGTGTTCATAAAAGTAACAAATATAACACACTAATGAAAAGATGTTAATGGGGGAAAGTGGGGGAGGGGGAGGAGGTGGGTTATATGGGGATCCCCTATATTTTCGATGCAATATTTATGTAATCTTAAGCTTCTTTAAAAATAAAAAAATTTAAAAAAGATTGAGAACATTTATTTATTTTATAATTAGAGAAGCAATAGGTTCCTCACTGTAGATAATTTGGAAAACAATATATAAAAAGGAAAAAAGTCAAACCAACTCATAATCTACCTTCTACTGTGCCACCCCCAATAATAACCACTATTAATATCTTGTTATATTCCACTCAAGTCTTTTTTATCCCCATGGGTAATGGACATACCTACTGAGATCTCTTCACACTTGTAGTTTCACATTCATTTATTCATTGAAAGAAAAAAAGTGAATTACTAAGTGGATAATACTAAAAATACATATGTTAAAGGAATCTAATTATGTCTTTGAATTGTGAATGGTGATATTCAGTGAATGTCACAAAGTAGTTTCTTATAAGTTGGAACATTCAAAATGTCTTGACCAAATATAGTTAATAAGGTTATACAATTAGGAACTTTGAAATTAAGACTTAGACAACAGAATAAATTCAGCTACATAATAATCCACAATAATGACTGGAAACAATGATAACTGCATAATAATATGTGGTCAGAACTGTGGTACTCTGTCTGTCTTAAGACTTAAAATATTTTGCCTCCAAGAAAGAAAGACAAACTTTAAATCATCTGTAACTAATTCTAAAATTATTTTAAAACCTACATGAGTTCCATGCTATTTACAAAATAAAGGCTTTGCCAAATTTGCCTTAAAATATTTTGGAATGATATCAGATTACATATTTAAAAACTGGTAGTGTGCTTTATGTATTTTTTTCAAACTTATTTTTATCCAAGAAATGCTAAATGGTGGCTATGTTGAATAAAGAGACTGCATATAAATTCATTAAATTAAAAAAAACAACAACAAATGTTGTTGGTACTATTTCAGCTATTTAATGTTTCTATTGCTTCTTTGTTATCAGATCAATACATTTCAACTGAATATACCATACTCTAAGTTTTAAAAAGCACCTTTTAAAGTAATACTTTGTGTCCATTTATTTAGCATATAAATTGTCTGTTTTAAAAAGTACACTCTGCCTAGAATATGAAATCTTAGTTAACATCTAAATGATAAAAATCCCACAATTAATCACTATGAAAAAAAATTACAAACATTAAACATTAAATCATTAACTGTTAGAATTCCTTTTACACATACACATACACACAAACAAAATAAAAACACTTTATCTATTTATAACACTGGCAAAATAATATTCTGGGTATTCCCTAAAACATGCTCAGCCATCCATGTCAGTCAGACCACAGCTACGCACTATTTCTGAGAACTCCATGTAGCTTTCTATCAATCTGGGCTGACCTTTAAGATGAGGATATTTGTTTTAATTGGAAAAGTTCTAATGCTATAATCTGGGTCTTTTATTTCAGAGAAACTATTTATTGCTGGCAGAATTCAGAAATTTTCAGACAAAATGTCTAAAAAGAAGGGAAAAAAACCAGGAAGACTGAGAATCCCATTTTTGTGTGAAGTATGATCCTTCTATATTAACGACAGAGGAAAGAATAAGAATAAAATAGTTCTCAAAAAAATGAAGAACAACACTGATGTAATTAAGACCAAATAACATGAAATAGGGAGTGAATGTACAGAAAGCTTTGGGACAGAAATGAATAAATAAAAAACAATCTGTGAGACCATGTGCTATATGTGTGAATGCCAAGGCGGTAGGCAGGCGAGGCATAGACCCATTAGAGCATATTAACTTGTAACAGAATGAAATTTTCAGGAAAAAAAAATTGCTGTGGATTTCCTTATATTGGATCATACACTGCTGACTTTGCACAGTACTAGGATCAGAAGATAAAGGACTAGTTTCAACATGACAAAATATTCTGGTAATATATATATTTATACATTTACTATCAATGCTGGGTTCTGTGAGCAATGACTAATTATAAAGAACCTTATGATGCATACCTTATTTACTGCACGGCATCTTGTTGGATAGAAAGCAATATTCAGGAAAGGGAATCAGTCTTTCACTTTCTAAAGTTGTTTTACTATACTATAGGGAAATCTGTACGTACTTGGGAACAATGTGAAATCACCTTACAAATATCAATGTGGCAAATGAGCAAAGAATGCTGTTCAATGTTGGAGATACTTTCCTCCATTTTCTTTGCTGCCAAAACCTTAGTCATTGAATGTTTAATTTCTCTTTAGAAAGAAAAAAAGTGCCTTCCTTTTCTCCCTAATATTTTTTATATTCCATAAATAGATCCCAGTATGACCCAGGCAGGTTTTGATTTCAAATATGAATTACTATAACCAGCAATATTTTACCACTTACTGTGAGGGTGACACTTTGGAGAAAGATATACCATATTCTACACATACAAATGAGCCAAAATTTTTAACAGTGTTTCTCCAAACCAGTTAGCACTTCACTGATTTAAAGATGGGGAGTGGGGCATATGGGAATCCCTATATTTTTTGTGTAACATTTATGTAATCTAAGTATCTTTTTAAAAATAAAAATATTTTTAAAAAAGGGAAAAAAAAGAAAGATGGTTAAGAGAAAGGGTTCTTTAATTCTAAGTGATCTTAACCTTTCAAGGACTTGAGGCACTAAAAATAATGTAATGTTGGGAAGCGGGTGTGGCTCAACGGATAGAGCTCCCGTTTACCATATGGGAGGCTCCGGGTTCGGGTTCGCTTCCCGGGGCCTCCTTGTGAGGGCGGGCCGGCCGCGGCGGCCGGGTGGGCTGATGCAGCAAGACCTCACAACAGGAAGCGGGTGTGGCTCAATGGATAGAGCCCCTGTTTACCATGTGTGAGGCCCCGGGTTCACTTCCCGGGGCCTCCTTGTGAGGGCAGGCCAGCCCGCACGGCGTGGTGGGCTGATGCAGGGGGACCTCACAGCAAGGGGGAGATAAGCAGACACAGAGAAGACACACAGCGAATGGACACAGCAAGCACAAGCAGCAAGGGGGGATAAATAAATAAATAAATAAATCTTAAAATAATAATAATAATAATGTAATGTTTAATCAATTTTTCTGGTCAAGAAGAATACCTGAAAAGCCTAGATAGAAGGAAAAAGAAAATGAGCAAGCTATAGTTTAATTTGTTTAGCCAAAATTTTACATTTGGAACAAAATGCTGTTTTGTATTAGGAAATATGAAATGCATTAAATTTACAAAATGTGATGATCATGATAATGAAAATAATGCATAATTTTTTTTCAAAATTCTGAAAGATTTTCTTCACATCTAGAAACCCAAGAATTCCTGCTAAAACTACTAAATTACTTCTGAAAGGTGCAGTTGGTCTAAACATAACTTAATCATCAAAAATTCATTATTGCATTTGGCACACTTTTTCCACACCTCCCCCACCCCTGTTATCAACACAGTACTTTTTTGGCATTGATGCAAGAATATTACAGTATTTCTGTTAACCACAGTCCATAGGTCACACCAACTGTATTTTTCCCATGCTTTTCCACATTCCATATTGCAGATATCACTAATTGCAATAGTGCTGTACATCTGCTCTAGCTCACAGAAGGACACTCTTGCAACTGTACCATCAGCCACAATTCTCATCCACCTCTCAAATCTTACTGATCATGGCTATGTCCAAGTGTTTCAGGGTTTGTTTGCATGTAAATTTGTACACATGTGTTTGCATCTATGTATTGTTTATGTTTGTGCTTTTGTTCCTATACCCTGTTCAATCATGAATAAAAATCCAAAAATAAATAAATCGATTTATTACTAGTAAATAAAAAAAATTCATTATTGCATAAAGAAATGCAAAGCTGTTTTTTGTACATCCTTTAAAACATATTATTTCAAATCTGAACAATAGAAAACCATAAGAACCACTGTTTTTAAAACTAGAAGGAACTTCAAAGAATAGTTCTGCCTTCCAGGCAATTAAGGTATTAGTAGCCACTTTACAGTGTTGAAAGAAATGGGACTATTAGAAGAATGTATGATTTACTTAGGGTCAGTTTCTATAGGTTTTCAGAATAAACATTACTATAGTTCCACACATTTTAGAAAGTAACTTACCACTGGTAGCATCCTCCTCACCTAGTCTAAATTATTATTTTAAAACATTTACATAGTAAGGAAACATTATCATAAAATACTTCTTGGGACTGATAGCTCAGTAATGTGATATAGTGGTTATAACTTAGAAAAGAATATGTATCCCTATTTTAAAGTGCTATTTGTTTTTTGCTTCCTGACATAATACTTTATATTTTTCTAATATGATTGAATAGTTACTACTCCTTTATTAATAATTATTTAATTGGACATGAATCTAATAAAGGACATAGTCTCAAAAAGTTTAATAACAGATATGAAGGATGCTTAACACACTAATTCCTTTGCAAAAAATTTCAGCTATATACATTATATTTAGTAAAACAATTTAATAAAAAGAAAATAAAGACATGAAAGTTGGCAAAAATAGTTGCAGATGTTTAAAAGATTTAATTCTTTTAATTAATGTCACAAAGAGTGAACTTAGTAATTTTTCAATATGTTAAAGGTATTAACTTACCGAGACTTCTACAGAAGAACTGTTTACAATAGTTGAATGAATATCAAGATTAACAAGTGATAAGGGAGTAGATGTAGCTCAAGTGGTTGAGTGCCTGTTTCCCATGTATGAGGTCCTGGGTTCAATCCCTGGTACCTCCTTAAAAACAAACAAGCAAATGAAAAAAAAAACAACTCTCATGGGGGAGTGAATGTAGCTCAGTAGTTGAGCACTTGCTTCCTGTATACAAGGTCCTGGGTTCAATTCCCAGTACCTTCAAAGGAAAATAAAAAAAGATGTTTCAAAAAAAAAAATTAACTACTGATATAAAAGCTTCACAATGTTCAACTCCTAATAAATGATAATTCTATAGGAATAAGAAACATTTGGGCATGCATTTTATGTTACTGAAAGACTACACTAATTTACTTCGGTTTATAGATTGGTTTAATGAGTGAGTCAGGACATTATGATACTGCCTGGTACAGCAAATTTATTTGAGCTCAATTTTGTAGTCAGCACTGGGTAAGAATCTTCACTCTACCTGTGCCTTCAAGTTAGGAAGAAATGCATATTCCCAAATTCTTTGCTTTCCCATGTGACGTTTTTAGCCATTTCAGCCCTTATCTGTCAGCATGAATTCTGTGGAATATTTCATTATGATGAAAAAAAACAACTTACTGACATAAGAAAAATGTAGGAGTAAAGAGTAGAGAAAAAAGTAAAAAGTAAAGTTCCCATGAATTTCATTTATTTCATTATTTGGTTCTTTTTCTTTTTTTAACTTTATTTTGTGCATTTAAAAATTGAAAATATAAACAATAATTTAAAAATGAAAAAAAACAACAACAGTTGAATAAAAACATACATTTCTCAATTAAATGTACTGGATACATATAATTTTTTTTTTAATCATACAATATGTTACACAATATGTTTGGTTCATAGTAATGCAACCATACACTATTTGTCCTTTGGTGTCTGGCTTACTTTGCTCAACAAAATGCCCTCCAAGTTCATCCATGTTGTCATACGCTTTACAACTTCATTTCTTCTTACAGCTGCATAATATTCCATCTTGTGAACACACCACAGTTTGTTTATCCATTCACCGGGTTGGTGGACACCAGGGTTTTTTCCAACTTTTGGCAATCGTGAATAATGCTGCTATGAACATCAGTGTGCAGATGTCTGTTCGTGTCACTGCTCTCCGTTCTTCTAGATATATACCCAGTATTGGTATTGCAGAGTCACACGGCAAATCTATATTCAACTTCTTTAGGAACTGTCAAACAGTCCTCCACATTGGCTGTCCATTCTACATTCCCAGCAACAGTGAATAAGTGTTCCTATCTCTCCACATCCTCTCCAACACTTGTAGTTCTCTGTCTTTTTAATAGTGGCCATTCTGATAGGTGTGAAATGATATCTCATTGCAGATTTGCTTTGCATTTACCTAATCATGAGTGATGTTGAGCATTTTTTCATGGTTGTTTTTTTTTTGCCATTTGTATTTCTTCTTTGGACAAATGTCTATTCAAGCCTTTTGCTCATTTTTAAATTCGGTTGTCTTTTTATTGTTGAGCTGTAACATCTCTTTATATATCCTGGATTAATATCTGAAAACCATAAAAAACCATAAAACCATATCTGACCTGTGATTCCCAAATATTTTCTCCCATTGAGTCAGCTGTCTTCTCACGCTTTTGACAAAGTTCTGTGAGATGTAAAAGTGTTTAATTTTGAGGAGGTCCCATTTATCTATTTTTTCTTTTGTTGAGTGTGCTTTGGGTATAAGGTCCAAGAAACCACCATCTACTACAAGGTCTTGAAGATGTTTCGTTACATTTTCTTCTAGTAGTTTTATGGTCCTGGCTTTTATATTTAGACTTTTGATCCATTTTGAGTTGATTTCTGTATAGGGAGTGAGATAGGTGTCCTCTTTCATTCTTTTGGTCATAGATACCCAGTT
>JAQZBX010106983.1:0-10698 GCA_029593785.1 Cabassous unicinctus
AAAATGGACTGTGTGGTTTGGGGGTGTTATGCAAAACTAGTGCTTTTAAAGAAAAGTGACCGCTGATGAAGGCAGAGTGATATAACTGGAGCAGCACTAGAGTAACTTGAAAGAATAAATTATAAATTCATTTAAAGGGAAGTGATTTTTAAATAATGTTTAATGAAGGTTTTAAAATTCATAGAAGAATAAAACTAGGTTTCCTTTACATATTTTTTGTTTTAATTTATTCAATACAGAAAATCTAAGTCAAACACTATTGGAAAAGTAGGAGAATTATTCATCTGACAAAACAAAGACACGAACTTAAACAATGTCCAGACTAGAACTAGCATACATAGAGAACTGCACCTTTTGGCAACATGTGATTCAACAACAAACTCATCGTCTATTTGTTGTTTGTTTCAGAAGTGTATTATTTAAATCTATTATACATGAGGAACTAGATTGTGTTGCAGTGGTTTTTAACAATAAGACACTTGCAATTTTCAAGAATGCACAGAATAGTTGGTGAGTTCACAGGAGAATTCAGCACAGTGGGTTAACTGTGTAGGAATTGGGATGGATGGCTATCAAGTGCTTATGGAGCCCCAAAATCTAGCATTGTGGGATTAAGGAAGGGGGTTATTCTCACCCTTCCCTATGGAAATATATATGGTAATATCTTTTAAATTTTATATAAATAAAAATGTAAACTTGCTATTTAAAAATATATTACATAAATTAATTAATTAAAGACAGTATTGTTAGATACACTTATCTAATTTTTGGACTGAGGGTAATTATTCTATAATAATAATAAAAATAATTATTAATTTTTATAGAAAGACAAATAGGCTGTATGGGAATAATATGTTAATGATAGCATGATGGCACTAGGTAGGCTGAAACACCATGACATATTGCCAGGGATTCAGATGCAATAATTCTCAAGTTTAAGTCATTACAGTTACTCTCACTATTGTTTTCTGCTTCTTTCTCCCCTGTATCCCTAAAATCTGAGGTCGGTTGTATCAAAGGCTTCAGTGTCTCTGATTTACAATAAAGTTGTAGGAGGTAGAAGAGCTGAGTATCAGTAAAAGTGGATAATTGCTAATGACAAAAAAGTCACTTTATAAAATTTTGAAGTGTCTTTCCCATAATTGAGGATTCTCAATTAAATTAAGTCTTTAACTGACATATTTGCCTCATGTGTTATATATAACTGTAAAATATAATAAATGTACGAGAAAAATAGCTGTGAGATTTTATTGGGGTTGGAGTCACGAAATAAAGGTGCTTGTCACTCAGGAAGGAACCTTGTGGACACTTCTTTTTGAAAGTTTAAGTCTGTGTTAAAACTGCGATAATGAAACTGTTTTATGCTTCTTTTATTTTAACTGGCCTTATTCCAAGAGTCTTTCAAAAAGCAGAAATTAAAAGATCATTGTTCTTATCAGGGTGCTTTAAATTTCTCTTGAAGGTAGATTTACATACCACTTCAGCCAAATTCCAGCTCCACATGTGGATATTTGTTAATCCACTTATCTCTTCAAGTCTGACTTTGTGCTGTCTTCCATAGGCCTAGCAGGAGTAACACAAATAAGCAATGGAAGAATGAGAAACTATACAGAAGTAAGAGAGTTTATCCTGCTGGATTGTCAGATGACCCAAATCTTCAGGTGGTGATTTTTGTTTTTCTGTTCATCACCTACCTGCTCAGCATCACTGGGAACCTGACCATTATCACCCTTAATCTGGTGGATGCCCACCTCCAGACTCCCATGTATTTTTTCCTCAGGAATTTCTCCTTATTAGAAGTTTCCTTCACAACTGTCAGTATACCCAAGTTCCTGGGCACCATTAAAACAGGAGATAAAACTATTTCCTTTAATGATTTCATGGCTCAGTTATTTTTTTTCATTCTCTTGGGGTCACTGAATTTTATCTTCTGGCTGCCATGTCTTATGAACGTCATATTGCCATCTGCAAACCCCTGACCATCATGAATCGTAGAGTCTGCAGTTGCTTGTCTTCTCTTCGTGGCTGACTTCATTCTTAATCATATTCGCGGTACTCATGTTGCTCTTAAAGCTTGATTACTTTAAGAATTCTAATATTACTGATCATTTTACCTGTGATTATTTTCCCCTGCTGCAACTTTCTTGTTCAGACACGCAATTCCTAGAGATAATGGGTTTTTCCTGTGCAGTGTTTACTCTAATGTTCACTTTGGCATTGATAATCCTTTCCTACATATACATCATCAGGACAATTTTGAGGATTCCTTCTACTAGTCAGAGGACAAAGGACTTTTCCACGTGTTCTTCCCACATGATTGTCATATTCATCTCTTATGGTAGCAGCATTTTCATGTACATTAATTCCTCAGCAGATGACAGGGTGTCTTTCAGCAAAGGAGAAGCTGTGCTAAACACATCTGTAGCCCCCATGATGAGCCCCTTCATTTACAGCCTACGGAATCAAAAGGTAAAGCAAGCCTTCGTGGACATGGCTAGGAGGACTGTATTTTTCACAAGAAAGTGAAAAGATATAGTGTCAAGAATTAGAGGCGTAATGAATGGTGAATTAAAAAATAAAATGAATTTTCAATAGCCTTTACAAATCAAAATGGCCGTCCTATCATGTTTATCCATTCTTTTTTATATTTTCCTAACAATTTAAAAGCATTTATCTTTAATATATTTTCCAGTTCTTTTGAAATAGTTTCTTATGTCTTTTTGACTTTCCCTTATTTTTAACAATACTGTTAATCACACAATAATCATTTTGAAGAGTAAATTTGTGTTGTGAATTTTGTTCAGGAAAAAAATGATTCCCAGAACTGTAGGAGTTGCTTACAAATATTAACATGATACATCACTTACTACACAAAGCAAATGTAATTTTCTGATTTTCATTTATTTTCTAGAAATATTCCCTTCTCCATCTCGCAATTGTTCTGGGAAATATGTGGAAAAGTGCCATATAATTTAAAGAAAAATGTAAATATATTCATTTGAAACAAAGCTAAATCATTTGTCATTGTTCACCTTAATAAGATATGACCATATATATTTATCTATTAATAAAGAAGCATAGACCTTCATAAGTATATATGTCTTAAATACAGATACTACATAGATGTCCATATTTTCAAATTCCATAATAATTTGATATATATGTAGGTAGATATAATAGATAGATGATAGATACATACATATACATACAGATATATCCTGTCAAAATTAATGAGGAAATAGATAGTAGATTCCTAATATATATTTATAATCTGTAATTTAGGAGGAGGTATGATTTTTCTGACTATCAGTAACTTAAAAAAAATTACATATAACTCAATTTCAAGTTTTGGGAAAGTTTGAAACAGCTCATGTATCCTAAATAAAATAACTAAAGGTTAAATTTAATATAAAATAAAAATTTCAACAAATCATAACTCCCCATCATATGTAAAATTAGGATTTCATTTGTTAAAATTTTCTATTCTAGTCATTATATTTAAGGCATTAATAAATGTCTAAGACATTTAAGCAAGAAATATGCATGTGTGTGTGTTTGTGTGTATGTGCTTCATTATCTATAACTCTTGTTTCAGAGTTTGACTTGAGGGAAACTAGATGGAAACATATATATAATATTTGAACATATATTTATATATTATTTATTTTTCCATGAAGTCTAATGCTGAAACAAGAATTATAGATAATAAAAAATACTGTAAATTTCATCAGCCACTCTTTCAGTGATAGAAATCAGAATATAATCTATTCGTCAACTGAGAGCCTTAGTGCAAGACAGATAATCAGAGAAGTTTTGGAGGGACACAGGCAGACTTCAATAACTTATGAGGAGGAGACAGTTTCATTTTAATTGGATATATCTGTTGAGCCTTAAGAAAGAAGCATGTATGTTTACAAAATACTGAGAAATTATTTATATATTAAGAGATGGTATGGAAAAGAATTCCAGACTTGGGGACCCTTTTTAAAAAGACAAAATTGAGAAAATACATGGAGTCTTGATATGTGTGTAGTACAGTTAGCTTTTTAATTTAAAAATTTATAAATAGTTACAAATGCACTATACGTACCATGTAACCATTCCTCCTTCCTCTTTCCATCACCTGGTAAATACCATTCACTAATATTTGTTTCTATGTTATCATCCAAGAATGTTACAATTTAGCTCTTATATTTGGATCTTTGATGAATTCTGAGTTAAATTTTGTAAATGGTCTGACAAGGGATTACTTTTATTCTTTTGCATGTGGATATTCAGCTTTCCCAAACCATTTGTTAAGGAAATTATTCTTTTCCTTCTTTACTCATTGCACATATTTAGCACCTTTTTGGAAAATCAGTTGGCCATATAGGTTTAGGTCTATTTTAAGACTTTTAATTCTTTCCATTGTTCTGTATGACTATCTTTGGATTCCTTCTTTGGAAGGAAGTTTTGAAATCAGTGTGTATGAATCCTCCAGCTTTGTTCTTCTTTATAAAAATTGTTTTGTTTATTCAATACCCAGTGCCCCACATGAATTTGAGGATCAGCTTTTCATTTTCTGCAAAAAAAATAGCTACAGGACTTTTTTAAGGGATTGTACTGAAACTGATCACTTTGGGCACACTCATAAATGACCAGTGGCTAAAAAAAGAAATCAAAGAGAAATTAGGTAACAGAGATGAATTAAAATGGAAACACAACATTCCAAAATTTCTCGAATGTGAAAGCAGTACTCAAAGGGAAATTTATAGCTATGAAAACAAATATAAAAAAAGAGGAAAAATCTTAAATCAATAACTTAAGGTCACATCTTAGGCATCAGAAAAAAAATGTTAACCCAAAGTTAGCAAAAGAATAACATAAATAATATTAGAACAGAAATAAATGGGATGTGAGGGCGATCTGACTGCGACATCTGTCACCCCATTGATCGCCAGGGTTGATTCGGCTGATCTGGCTGCCTAGGCGGGTGTCCCCTTCCTCCCTCACCACTCCATGTGCGTCCCTCCTGAAGCTGCGAGCTCCGTCGAAGAGGACGACCTTCCCCGCTAGAGGAGGACCGTTCTTCAGTCAAGGGTATACGAGTAGCTGCGCTCCCCTGCTAGAAACTCCAAACAAGCTCTCAAGGTCCATTTGTAGGAGAACGTAGGGTAGTCAAGCTTCCAAGACTCCAGACACCTCCAAATGAGGCGCTGCATGTGGCAGTCTGACTTTCTAGAAAAAAAAGAAAAAAAAGAAATAAATGGAATTGAGAATAGAAAAACCATAGAGAGAATGAAACTAAATGTTTGTTCTTTGAAAAGATAAAAATAACAAAACTTTAGATCAACTGATGAAGAAAAAAAGAGAAAAGGTGCAAATAACTAAAATCAGTAATTAAAATGTGACATCATTACTGACCTTAAAGAAACAAAAAGGATTATAAGAGAATTCTATGAAAAATTGTATAGCAAGAAATTAGGCAATCTGGATGATATGGAAAATCACTAGAAATATACAAATAAACTACAATGACTCAAGAAGATATAAAAAATTTCAGCAGATCTATATCAAACATGGAATATGGAGATCAGTGATCAAAAGTATTTCCCAAAAGAAAATTCCAGGTCCAGATGGCTTCATTGATGAATTCTAGGAAGGATTTAAGAAGAAATAACTATGATATGACAAGGTGGAAAGCTGTGGTTGGGCAGTGGATGGGCATGACAGAAGTGCAGTGTCATGATTAGGTCCAGCAGTACTGGTCTGTGAGGGGGAGTGGGCTAGGGGGTTGGGTTGGATGATACATTGGACTTGGAGGAGCCTTGAGGGAAGGAGCAGAGGAATTCAGGGGATTTGCAGATATGTAGGTAAACCTATAATGCTGGGATTATTTTATTTATTTATTTTTTTGCAAATTTGGCAGTGAAGGGTTGCTGGTGTATGGGATGGGGCACATTTGGGTCAAGCTTTTATGGAATATCTAAGTGTTTATCTTGTCATGGTGTGTTATATCAGTGGGTGGAGACCCACACAATAAAAAAAAAATATATTAAAATGCCACCCTGAGGGGTGCTGCCATGTTTATAAATGAAGCGACAAGAATCCCTCTAGGAAATAGGCAGTGCCTAATAAAACAGAACAATATGTCAAGCCCTCAATATTATTTCAAGAAACAATGGATCATATTCTTCCAAAATTGAAATTTAGTGATTACAATAGATTCCAAGGGGAGGGGGAGGGAAGAACAGAATAGATGGAACGTGGGGCATTTTTAGGGCATTAGAATTGTTCGGTATGATCCTGGAATAAAGGATAGAGGCCATTTCAAATTTTGTCAAAACCTGTAAAGGTGTACACTCCAAAACATAAATCATAATGTTATTAATAAGGGAGAAGGGAAAAGGAGGAGGTCCTTGGGTATATGGGAATCACCTCTACTCTTTATGTGACTTTTCTGTATTCTAAAGTTTCTTTGAAGATAAATGAAAAAAAATAAGATACTGGGGGAATATATGGAAGAAAATGTCACTGCATATAAAAGACAACAGATCTTACAGTGATAAAAGACACAATGTCTAAATTTTTAAAATTGATTTCAAATTGTTTTAATTTTTTGTATTGTATTGGTTATTTTTTAATTATTATTTTATTTTCTTGTTAATTTTATTTGTTTTTTTGTTGGCTTTGTGTTTGGAGAGGTTTTGGATCACAGAAGGGTCACATCAGTGGCAGAAGAGGATCAGTGGTGTGGGGTGTCAATGATATGGGCATGCATGGGAAGGTGTTCACCTGGGACATGCCTCTAAGACATATGAATATGTTCAATGGTTCATGAGACATTATCTCAATTGGTGAAGATCCACACAATAACTGAGAGAATATAGAATTACTATCCTGGGGAGTTCTGCTATATTCTCTAATAGACAGCAAGAATTGCCCAGTGCAAAGACAATGTCTAGTGAAGGAAGACAGACAATTATGCCAGGCCTTGACATTGATGATTGTACTTATGAACCTTTTCTTCTGAAATTGAAACTTAGCCTAATATTATATACTGCCTAAGTGTTACCTCCTGCAAGACTCCTTGTTGCTCAAATGTGACCACTCTCTAAGACAAACTCAGTATATAAACACATTGCCTTCCCCCTGGCATGGGACATGACTCCTGGGGATCAGCCTCCCTGATACTGAGGCATTATTACCAAGCAACAAGTAGCAATGCATTTGGAAAAAGTCCTTGACTAAAAGGCAGAAATGGTAAATACAAATGAGTCTTTATGGCTAATGATTTCAAAGTAAATCAGGAGTTGATTCCACAGGTTACACTTATGCAAGTCTCAGCAAGATCTCATTGACTGCCACAGTAAACAGTGCCTCATATAGCAGAGCTCCTGGGGCCTCTAGAGATATCCAGAAACTATAAGCAGAGCAGACAGCCCAGGAATTCAGCACCCTGTCAGTGGGCTTTACTTTGGAATTTATGCTCCCCAGTGTAACAGAGTTAGACTCATGTATAGATTCTCTACACTTTGCTTTTCTGCTCCCTTTTTTTGAACTTATAATTCACACTATTCTTTATAAATATATACCCCAGAGACTTAAATCTTTGGTACATCCATGTGCAAGATCAGCCCTGAATTTCACTGGAGTTGCAATGCCTGCTCTCCAGTTCATTGGACTCACCCAGTACAACTAACATTGAGATGGTGATGGACAATGCCCATCCTAAGGAACACAAAGTGTCTGCAACTGCAAGCAAGATAGCTTCATCCATCTTCCCGATGGGATCTAATTCCCTCTCAATTAGAAGCAGAGTAGTCATCATCATTCCCAAATCCTCAAGTTTGGAAAATGAACAATGGACTAAAGTAGCCTTATTATTATTCTATTATAGACTTATTATTATTCTAACAATGAAAGAATTCTCATCATTGATGTAAAGGCAGTGGCCACTATAGGTTCTGAGGGATGGGAGAGGAAAGAATAGGTGTAATATGGGGGCAATTTAGGGATATTGAATTTGTGCTCCATGACATTGCAGTGACAGATACAGGCCATTGTGTATTTGGTAATAATTTACAAAATTGTGGGAGACAATGTGTAACCTATAGCGTAAAACGTAGTCCACAGTTAGTAGCAATGCTTCAATGAGGGTTCATCAATTATAAACAATATACCACACTAATGAAGGATGTTGCTAATGTGGGAAAATGTGGGAGGGGAGGGACGGGGGCATATGGGAATCCCTTATAGTTTTTAATGTAACATTTATGTATCTAAAGCTTCTTTAAAATAAAATAAAATTATATATCAAAAAAGAATTAACACAATTCTTCTCAAACTCTTTCAAATAATTTAATAATTAATATATAGGGAACACTTCTATGAGGCCAGCAAGACCCTGAGATAAAAGCCAGATATAGACATCACAGAGATGAAAATTAGAGACAATTTTCCTTATGAATATAGATGTAAAATCTGTAAAAAAAGAATTACTAGTGAACCAAATACAACAGCATATTAAAAAGGTTATATGCCATGAGAAAGTGGGATTTAACTTAGGAATGCAAGGGTAGTTCAAGATACAAAAATCAATCAATGTAATATAATGCATAAATAAAATAATGGAAGGAAACTAAAATTATTGCAATAGATGAATAAAACACATTTGACAAAAATCAACAAATTTCATGATTAAAACATTCAGAAAACTAGAGAAAGAAGGAACTTTGCAACATGAATAATGGTATTGGAAGTCAGGTCACAGAACAGTGACAAACCAGAGACAAATTATAATATTCTTTGAAGACCATTCTGAGATAATCACATAGTCTGTGATTAAGAATTATTTTGGCATCTTAGAAGAAAACCTATATAATCACCAGGGTTAAGCACTTATTTTAAAAAATAATAGAGAAGTTTATACCTTCACAAAATGATTCTCTTTTTTGTCCGATATTTCTTTATCATGATTTGACTGTTAGATTCCTGCAGTTAAAATATTGGCTTGCCTGCAATAAAGAGATTGGCCTTCATTTGTCACGTACTTCCTGAGGCATGTTAGAGACAATGAAATCATAACCACTGTGAGAAGCGTTCATTTGCAGTATGATGTGATCCCAAAGTTAGCCATCAGAGAGCTTGGATGATAATACAGACAGATAAACCAAAAATATCACTGACATGTTAACTAAAATCTGCCTTTTTATTTTAGATGCAACTTTCTATTCATCTTATTATCAGGCTAACAGTTTTAAATAATTCAAGTATATTCCTTTTCATTAGAAACAAATATACCTTACATGGTTATAAACCATCAATATAAATTTTCTTGGTTCTTCTAGAAAACCTTCTTGTTGTAAGTGCTTGCATACTCTCCACTCCACATTTTAGTTCATATGCTGGGTAGAAGTCCAGGAGATATATCTAGATCAAGTATTTACAGTTAGGTGTTGAATGGATACATTTTCTTTCAGGCAAGTTGGAGCATTTCCAACAGATCTATATAAATCTTATTTTATAAAAACAAACGTGATCTATTCAAAGAAAGTTTGTGATATTGAGTTGGACAGAGCCCACTCATATGGACACTTTGAATTTAGCAAGAAATCATTATAGTAATTTAGAGAGGTATGACTGTGGAAAAGGAACTGCATTACGAATGAAGAGCCGGGCCATACCCCAGGAATAGGAGTATGCTTTGAGAGAAATGCATTCTCTCTTGCCAACCAAAGATTCTGCAACAATAGGGGTACATTTTTCTTCCTGACACCTTGATTGTAAGCTTATGAGAAACCCTGAAGCAGAGGACTCAGCTAAGTGCTGACTAGATAGCTGGCACTCAGAAACTGTGAAAAAATAAATATATGTGGTTTTAAGATTCTTCCTTTCATGGTAAATTGTTATACCAATATATAACTCATATATAAACAAAGGTTTTTCATAAATCATCAGCCAATGTTCCATAATTGAGAAGGGAATAGCAAAATTGGATTAAACATTTGAACATACAATAAGAATTATGATAATGTATTTTTTCACTTTTATATTAATTTAAAAATATAAAATTGAATTAGTTCCAACTTAAGCAAACAGTCCTATAGCAAAGAAAAAGAGAAATTGTTGTAAGCTAGTGTTCTAAGTCAGTAGCACTAAGGCCCAACACAATCAAAATATGAGCAATGAAGATTATAAGGAACTTGGTTCATTACTATAGATTCAAAATACCCAAACAAAATATTAACTAAACAAATATATCATGATAAATTTAATTTAACTCAAAAATGGAATAACACCAGAAATACTATTAATTTGAGTTGACCAAATAAGAAAATTAAGGATAATATAACATAATAACTTCACCGATTGTAGAACATTCATTTTACAAAATGCATAAGTGGTTAAATAATGTCTCTATCAAACTATGATTATTTAAAAATTTCTTACTAGACATAAGAGTTATATGTTATATGTGGACATCATTTGGATTATTATTTTTAAAACTAAAATTTAATACAGTTTCTGTTTTGAGATAATTAAAAAATTTGAATTTGGAATTGGTATTAGACAATAAGCATTTTTTGTTTTGCAAAATTTGTTAAATTGTTATAGGAATTGTATATATTTAAGAAAATGTCCATAATATTTAGTGATGCAAACTGCAGCTATATATTTTAAATGGTTTTTAATATATTATTCAATATATTAAATGTT
>JAQZBX010106984.1:0-10697 GCA_029593785.1 Cabassous unicinctus
TGATGACTGTATTATTGGAAATTGGAAGAAAGGTGATCCTTGCTATATAGTTGCAGAGAACATAGAAAACTTATATTCTGATGTCAGATTGAAGGTGGAACTTGTAAGCAATGAACTTGGATATTTAGCTGAGGAGATTTCCAAGGTAAGTGAAGAAGGTGCAGCCTGGCTTCTCCTTGCAGTTTATATAAAATGAAAGAAGAAAGAGATAAACTGAGTACTAAACTCTTAAGCACAAAGAAACCAGAAATTGATGGTTTGGAAAATTCTGAGCCTATCCAAATTGTTGCTGAGTCTTGGGCCAGTAGCAGCTCTATCAGGGACCTCCTTGAGCTTTCAGGAAGTGAATCCCCAGAGGACAGGGCTCCTTGAGAGTTTTAACTGAACAATCTTTTGCTAAAGAGGATATGGTTGGACAGGGATCCAGTCAGTCATTCAGTGGAAATCAGGATTGGAGATGCAGTTATCCAGAAAGGATCTGTGGAAAGTCCTTCTCTCAGATAGTTTGGACCCCTATGAACTACATGCAAAGCCAACAAGGATTTTGTGAAATTTATATGAGCAGAACCACTGCCAACCTGAACTAAAAGGAACAAATGAAGAAAGAATGACTTCAAGGACAGAACCATGGAAGTCGAGGTCTGGACCAAAGAGATATCCTCAGGCCAAGAAAGAGGGCCCACCCAGGTGTGTGGTGCAGGTTCCCCAAAGCATTTGGAGGGGACAGGCCAGCTGCCTTGATGCTTAGAAGGGGTGGGTCCTGAACCCCTTTGTTCAGGGAGAGTGTTGTCACCCCAATGCTAGGAGATGGTGGGACCTGTGACACAGCATTCATGGAAAGCCTGGTTACCATCCCAATGCTTGGAAAGGGTAAGGTCCCCCCTCCCCTCCCCTTCCCCCCACCCCGCCCCCACCCCCAGTGTTCAGGGAGAATATGGCCACTGTGCAAGCACTTGGAAGGATTTGGGCTGCTGCTCCATCCATAAATGACTCTCAGAGCTTGAAATCTAACAGAGTTTGCCCTGCTGGGTTTCAGAATTGTTTGGAACTCATGACCCCTGTTTTCCTTCCAATTTCTCCCTTGTGGAATGGGAATGTTTATCCTATTTCTATTTCTCCACTATATATTGGAAGCAGTTAACTTGTTTTCTAGGTTTCACAGGTCCACAGGCAGAGGGGAATTGTGCCCCAGGACAGACCACAACTGTAACCAATTTTGGCGAGACTTTGTACTTAGCATTGTTACTGAAATGGCGCAAAGCTTTTGGGATGTTATGATGGAATGAATATATTTTACATGTGGGAAGAACATGTCTTTTGGGGGCCCAGAGGGCAGACTCTGGTGGCTTAGAGTTATGTACCCCAGATAAACATGTTCTTAATCTAAATCCATTTCTTTAGATGTGAACCCATTGTAAATAGGGCCTTTTGATGAGGCTACTTCAGTGATGGTGTGGCCCACCTCAATCAGGATATTTCTTAATACTGTTGCTGGAGGTCTTACAGGGAAGTCCGTAGAGAGAGAGGCCATGGGAAGTAGCCAGAAGCTGGAAGTCAGTGGAACCCAGAAGAAAAAGGAAAAGATGCCATCATGTGCATTGCCATGTGATGGAAAAGCCAAGGAACCCCAAAGATTGCTGGCCAGCCAGATAATACTGTTTCTGGGAAGAAGCAAGCTTCCCAGCCCCTGAAACCGGGAGCCAATAAATTCCTGCTGTTAAACCAACCCATTGTATGGTATTTGTTTTAGGAGCTAGGAAACTAAAACACCCAGGAATGATTAAAATTGAATTTCCCCATCTAGTCAGGCAGCTAATTTGATTTAGAGAAATAAAGTGACCTAAAATAGAATTGTGATCTAAACTTAATACCTACTTCACAGTACTAACGCGAATCCCCAGGAAAATTACAGGGTCTCTCAAAGCATCCTTTAAAAGGCTTTGGGACATAGCATTCTCCTACTCTCACTTTGAGCACACTTATTATTTAATATGCCAAGATGCTATTACATGGGCGATGAAATTTCTCACGTATCTGTTTCCGTTTAGAGCTATTATAAGTCTTGCTTTTGGCATGTGCTATGACATACCCCTTCAAATCATGTTGGTTCACTGAAGCAAAAGCAGTACCTATGCAGGGAGGTCAAATTCAGCACTGGAACACAGAAAGGAAGCCTGCAACGTCAAGGGCAGAACAATTCTCAAGTGTGGCCACAAGGTGGCAGAGTGACTCTGCACACCAGAAGCACAGCGCAACGTAAATTCATTGTGGAACCTAGGGTGAGTTAAGGAATCCAGGAGACAGCATAGGACAGTTGAAAAGCCTACTCCAAGAGGAGTTTTCTGCTCATATTCTAATATGCCCCTTTTATAGAATCAGGTACTCCAAGTGCTTAGGGAGGCCTGAGGCCCGGTCTCAAGGATTGGCCTCCCACCCTCAGGGGAGGTTAAATGGGATCCCAATCGGAACAGTGTCTGTGGTAAAGCCTGACCCTGCTATCCAGCGCAAAGTTACCACTGCAAAGACGTCTAATTTGAAACCCCCTCCATCTCAGGGCCCAACAAAGCCTCCAAACAGGAAGAGAGGAGAGAGGAGCTCAATGTCAAGCATTTCATCAAGTGCAGGTTGACCAGCTCAGTTATGGGAGAGCAGCCTTTCATGACCCTCACTGTCTTCAAATCACTTCTCTGTTCCTATCAGGAAAGGTTAGCACTCCTGCAGGGGAAAAGGGAGACTAGAAAATCCACAAACCACAACTGGAAAACTGCAATGATTCGTGGAAGAAAATAAAAACCTAACTGGATATTAATTTAATTGAGACTACAAGAAAATGTATTCTAAGAAAATTTTAAAATCCTAATGGAATAAATAAAGACAAACGTAAATAAATGGAGAGATATGTCAGGCTCCTAGGTAGGATGACTAAATATTGCAAAGATGATAATATTCCCTAAGTTAATAAGATGCAATAACAATTTACATCTCCATAGGGTATTTAATAGAACCTGAAAAATCTAAAATGAAATTAGTCTCAGAGAATAAGCAAACAGAATACCAGTGCACACACACGCCTGCTCTTATGTGCTCACTCTGTGTGTGTGTATATGTGTGTTGTTATAAAAACGGTATGACGTTACCACTGAAAAAAATCAGGAAAATCAACCAATTAAAACAGATCTAAAATGTTGCTGTAAGACAAACCCCATGAGAAACATAAAAGGTAATTAAAAATATTGATGAAATCCACATTGAGAAAAATTAACTTGGATCCACTCCATACTGCATAATGTTTATTCCATCTCTAAATGAAAAATGAATTTTAGCTAGAAGAAAACTTGTGGCGAGATGGCAACCTAAGGATACTTTCTGAACATCCCTCTCCTAAATTCTGTCTGCAGAAACTCAACCAATGTAAAATGAAAAGCTCTACCCCACCACTAAAACTAGAGAGGCCTCACTCAATACCATTTCCACCTCCACAAAGCCCTCCAATACACTATAGCCTGGGAATCTAAAGACAGAAGTTCCCAAACTTCTTTGCAGATTTGGTTCCACCTGTGAACTAACAGCCACCAAGCAAACTCAGTCCATGGAAGTTGGAAAGTAAAAGTAAACTTTGTGATGCAGGAGACATTGGCCTTTTCTTGAAAGAATGGTTGTGGGAGCATTTGATTTTTCTGTAGCAATGATAGGATAAGGCCTGGTGTTCAATCACTAGTTTTATGGGCAAACTCCAGCACCAGGATTTCTACTGGAATAGTCCCACGGTAAAGTTGGATATTTTTCCTGGGTTATCTTTCATTTGACTGAGTGGCTAACAAACTTGTTTCTCTGGCCCTCATACTCAATAGTTAAATCCTTTTCTGCTTAAAGTACTTGAATGGATTCTATTGTCTGCAATAAAAACCCTAGTTTTCATGGCAGAAAACAAGGAAACAAATGGAATTGCTAGACTGATCTACAGAAAAAAGAAAATTAATGGGTGGTGCAGTAGAGAAGAGAGGAAAATAATGAGAGGACAGTGAAGGAAAATAGTGAGATGGGTAAAGGGATTTTAGAATGGGCATCTAATGTTCAGTTTCAAGTTGTTTGTGTTAGGAAGATATAAACTTCTTCCATTTCCCCAAATTATCAATCAGTCTTCCACATGCTCAAATGCCTTTCAAGTGAATGAATGGTATAGATTTATATAAATTAAGAAAAATAGATTGAGTTCCTCACCTGAGTCAGTGCAATGTAGATACCAGAGCAGCCCTCAGCAGTAAAACTAGAAAGGTCAAGAGACATCTGGGAGCAAATGATAATGCTGCTGGTCCAGTGACCACACCTTGTGAATCATGTCTAGACAAACACAAGTAGGTCTTACTGACCTAGGGCACCTGATAAGTACAGGGAGACAGAACAAATATCAGTGAGCCAGGTAGAGATAATATTTGTTAAATTATCAATACTTTGAATTTTATTTTTCTAAAAAAGTTTTATGTTAGATTTTATTATCAATGCACTACTGATCAAAGTACAAATTGGTACAATATTTCTGAGGGCAAATTTAGCAATATCAAGATATTAAATGAACATATCCTTTGACTCAGCAGTTCCACACCTAGAAGTAAATAAGACAGTGTAAAAAGATAAGTTCAAGAATATTTATGACAGTTAATTTTTAATCTTGAAAAAACACTAAATATCCATTAAAAGGGGATTGAAAAAATAAATCATAAAATGTGAGACAACATTCACAATGTACTATTTCATGATATGAAAAGGCACGTCAGTATAGAACATATTACTCAGTGCTACTCAAAATGTCATGCTATAAACTGTTTGTTTTTTTTCACCATTCGAGAAGATATAAATCAACACACTGCCTGCATTGAGAAATGTCAAGTCATAGCAAATAATGTAACCATCTCTCTTAATCTCAATATCTTTCTATGGCAAATAGGGATAAAAATCAGGATTTATAAAAGGTAGATTTCTTTAACGCCTTGATGATACTAAGTCAAATGCTTTGGAAACAGACATTACCCAACACACCCCAGTCTTACGGGGATGCTAGGCTATATGTCATCATATATTAACACAGCAAACACCATATAGTTTTTTAGGTATTCTAATGGTAATTGAAATATGGCAATGTGCTTAAGAAATTATTTCAAGAGAGAAAAAGCAGAGCAAGTAATGTTTATATGTCAATACAACTGGGTGTATGGATAGATGGGTGATCTTTCTACATTGAATGTGAATGTGGCACTTCTGGCCATGTGGTATATAGAGTTGATATGAATGCACCCCTCTCACTACAAACATGTAGAAATTCTAGATAAAATATTACCAGTAAACAAAATTTAAATATGTAGTTGAAGTCCAAATGATATTCCCCAGCTTCCAAAAACAAAGAGAAAATCTAAGCCAGAGCCATGGCAGTCTATTGGGGTATTAGTCTCAGACTTAGAGACTATGAGACAAGGAAGAAGGGAAGTGAAGATCCAACTCCATCTCCCTGCCAGAATAAGGCCCAAAGTCTTGAAGAACGATCTTATAAGTATAAACTAGAGTATACAAAGCCTGCTTTCAAGTCTGAAGAATGAACAAGAAAACTTGCTGACTATTCTGTACCTGAAGTATAAAAAATATATATCCATGAGAAATAGAAACTCTAGGCTTGCACAAGGGTAAAAGGTCTATAAGTTTTCTCCATGCACAGCTTTAAAACCTTGAGATGAAAAGTTAATTTAAAAAGTGGCCCAGGACCACTAAAATCCCTAGGGATTCAACAAACACAACATGAAAATATCTGTCCTTAGGGACTCCTTCACATCTCAGGGACTCCCAGATATTGGGTGAATGGGAAACCCTCACCAAAGACGAACTAGCAAAAATAAACATCACAGACCACATGAGGAAATGAACCACCACGAGGATGAATAGGCAGACCCCAAAATTGAAACCTCCACATAGATGAATCTTGTGGACTAGAAAATAAGCATGCTTTAGAAACCATAATGAAGGAATGAGATACTATGACAAAAGGGACAGACTCCAAAAATAATCAAATAAAAATTTTAGAAATGAAAACTATTACCACTGAAATTAAACTGGATAGGCTAAATAGCAGACCTAACTAAAAAGAGAATTTTTGAGGTAGAAGACAAATTTGAGAAATTACCCAGAATGCAACAGAGATTGAGAAAATGAATGAATGAGTGGTTATGAGATATGGAAAACAGAAAGAAGAGCTTCAATATGTCAGTCTAAAAAGGTTTAAGAAGGAAAGAAGAGAAAGGTTTGAGGAAAGGTAATACTCAAAGAGATAATGGCTAAGAACATTCCAGAATTAAAGCTCAAGAGGAGAGAATTAAGATTGGAAATGCCTTGAGTAGAATATTTTTTAAAATCCACACCTAGACACATAATGGTTAACATTGAATAAAAAAGTAAAAGTGAAACTCTTACCCTCAACCAGAGAGGAAAGAATTTATCCAAAAACAAATTATAAATTACATATCTCATTAATGATAGATGCCAAAGAACTTAAAAATACATTAAAATGTTGAGGAGGAAGAGCAGATGTGGCTCAAGTGGTTGAGCGCCCACTTCCCACATGGGAGGTCCCAGGTTCAGTTCCTGGTGCCTCCTTAAAAAAAAAAAAAAAAAACTCAGGGGAAACAATGTGGCTCAAAGGTTGAGCACCGGTTTCCCACATACAAGGTCCCGGGTTCAATGCCCCAGCGCTGGTACGTCAAAAAAAAAAAAAATTTTTTTTTTATTTTATTTTGCGGGGGTTTGCAGTTCTGGAGAAGATGGAGTAAGTGCATTCTACCTTACTCCTTCTACAATTACTAAAAATCTTGGACAAAATATATAAAGCAACTATCAGAAGATTCTTCAAGGTAAACGAAAAAAAGGTGAAATGTTAGGGACATTGGGACCCAAGGGATGACCTGGAAGTGAGTTCCCTGTGTTTTGTGTTCTGTTGTTTTGTTGGGGGGTGAGGGGGTGGCTGTTTTGTTTGTTTGTTTGTTGACATCCTATATATCCTGGTTTGAACATGAGAGAAGCCTGCAATCTGTAAATACAAACAGGTACAGACCCAAAAAAATCTCCAAAAAAAGCCCTGTCTCTTTATTTCAGGGTTTCTCAACCTTGGCACTACTGACATTTTGGACCAGATAATTCTTTGTTGTGGGCATTGTAGGATGTTTAGCATCATCCCTGGCCTCTACCCACTAGATGCCAATAGCGCACGCACACACACACAGGGCTATAACAATCAAAAATGTCTTAAGATATTGCCAAATGTCACCAGGGTGAGAAAAATCATCCCTGTTGAGAACCACTGTCTCTAGCGAAAGCACTTGGAAAAAGACAGCCCTGCAGAACCCATTTGACTCTACCCACCCTACTCTAGGAATACCCCATGGAAGAGCCACATCTGTCTTCCTCCCCACCAGGCACTGGTGAATCAGTGGAGCCCTGTTGATCATCCATGTCCTGTACTAACAGCAGAGACAGCATGCCTTCCCCTCCACTGGGTTCTGTAGAGATTTGGATGGACCCTTGTTGACATCCCTGCCCTACACTAACATAACATCAGGAAAGTGGCAGCACCCCTCCCCTCTCCACTGTCACAGAGACTAGAGAGGCCACAGAGATTGTAAAGTGAAGTGCTCTCAACCATCCTGCACTGTACTACATAAAGGATAGCAATGAGGCAGTATCCACACACTCTCAACTAGAGGCTAGGGGGAAGATTACAGAGAAGACGGATCTGGATAAAAAGAATTTTATAAATCTGAGCACAACCCTAAATGGTCCATTCATGAAACCAACTTGAATCAACAGAGCAAAAGTTTTGAGAACTAAGGAATACCACCCAAGTTTCAAATTAGCCTAGGGGTAGCATACAATCAGGGCAGACCAGAATAGCACTGTAAAGGCTTTAAAAATTAAATAGACATTTAAACCACAGCCCACAAAAGTGGGTGAGGACATGAATTTTGAACCTTAACAGGCTGACTGCATCCAGAAATATGGTATTTAAACAGAATCTCATTATACAGTATTCAAAATGTCTAGAATATAATCCAAAAGCATTAATTGTACCAAGAAACAGGAAAATCTCAACTCAAATAAGACAATCCAATCCACAGACACCAAGTCAGATATGACAAAAATGTTGGAATTATATGGCAAGGATTTTTAAAGCAGCTATCATAAAAATGCCCCAACAAGAAATTACCCTCTTTTTCCAAACAAATGGAAAAATCTAAAGTCTCAGGAAAATATTGAAGATATAAAGAGGAACCAAATGGAAATGTTAGTACTGAAAAGTATAGTAACTGAAATAAAAATCACTGGATAAGCTCAATAGAAAAACAGAGATGACAAAAGAAAGAATCAGTGACCTTGAAAATATATCAATAGAAAGTATTCAATCTGAACAACAGAGAGAGAAAAAACTGAAAAAACAGTGAACAGAAACTTGGGGAGCTGTGTGTCAATAACAAAAAAATCTAACATTCATGTCAACAGAATACCAGAAGGAGAGGAGAAAGAATGCAAAGCAATAGGAGATTTTTCATCTGAAATCATGGAGCCCAGAAGGAAGTGACAGAACATTTTCACATGCTGAATAAAAGAAATGTCAAGTCAACTCAGAACTCCATATCCAGTGAAAATATTCTTCAGGAACGAAGGAAAATTCAAGCTGTTCTCAAATGAAGGAAATCAGAAAAATTTTTGTCAGACAACTACTGTAAAAGAATTGCTAAAGGAAGTTAATCACAGAGAAAGGAAATGATACCAGATGGAAACATGGATATCAGGAATGAAAAAGGAGCAACAGAAAAGATAAATATCTGTGTAAACCTAATAAAGTATTCTCCTTTTGATTTCTTTAAAATTGTTTGTTGAAAAAAATTATAGCATTATCTTAAGCTCTTTATGTATGTAAATGTTTGTAGTAAAGGCAACTACAAAATACAGTGGGAAGGATAAAGGGACTGATAAGGGATAAGAGCTCTATATTCCACTGAAATGGTAAAATACCGATTCTAGATGTAATGTGAAAAGTATATATACTATAACTCCTAGAACAAGCACTTAAAAAAACTATATAAGATAAGGCAATAGATAAATTAGAATGGAATATGAAAAATGTGCAAATAGTCAAGAAGGCAAGAAAGGGAAAACAGGATAATAAAAAATATATATTATGATCACTAGGGCTTGTCCCAGGATTGGAAATTTGGTTAACATCAGAATATCTATCAGTAACTCATTTCCAGTATAAAATGGCAGATTGAATACATGCATTTACCTCCATTCCCTCACCTTACTAGAAAAAAAAGAAAATAATTTTTTAAGGTAAAAACCAACATAAACAAAAAGAGCTAGGGAGGAATAAGATTAGATTAGGAAGACCAACATATTTTTGGAAGAGAGGAAGAAGATAGCTATAAACTATCTCACTCATCTTTCTCCACTCTGCAAGGTATCTACACAAGGAGATGCCACAATAAGCAAGCTGAGTTATGCTGCAGAATCCCAGACAGAGTCAGGAATTGTAGGGACTTCTCATCTCAGAAAGTGGAGAAGAGGATGTAGACTTGAAAACAGGAGAATTGGTTGAAGGTATGTATAGAAAACTAAACCTTTACAACACCCCACCTTCACTAATGAAGCCAAAGGACTATTGCATAAGTCTGCTAGCAACCACTGTTTAATCTCTGAAGAAACTAAACCAGTGTGGCTCCCGATTTGGGAACCAGGCACAGCCGGTGGCAAAGGTGAGGCTCTGTACTGTAACAGGATGTTCAGGAAATGCCCATATAATAAGGGGGAAGACATCAGCCCTCTTTACCTGATGGACTCCAAAAATGATGACAGTTAGGCTGATGTGCATCAGTACTTGCACACACACAGAGAGAGAGAGAGAGAGAAAGACAGGAGAGATAAGAAATTGGAGTATTCTTCTCTAGAAATAATGGCCCCAGAAAAAAATATCTACAAATACCAAAAGCTGTGGGTTCTCAATGAAATGGTAAGGTCCCTGAATAATCGCCCTAAAATGAAACCCACTAGGTCACAAACCTTACTCTTACCAGCAGTTGTTTTAGTGCCTCACTCTCAAATGTGAAGAGACAACCAACCATCATACATCCTTTTTCAAGAAGCTAATGGAGGATATGTTCCAACAAAACAAGGGCACAGCCTATGATAAAATAAGGTAGTGGTTCTCAAACTTTTGAGTTTTAGGGCCCTTTTACACTCAGAAAATTAAAGGGCTCCAAAGAACTTTTGTTTTTGTGAGTTTTATTTATCAAATATTTATCATACTCAAAATTAAAACTGAGAAAATTTTAAAACAGAAGACTACACAAACACACATTCTGTTAGCCACAGGGTGACGATGCCATCACTCTTCATGTACTCTGCAAACTCTAATGTACACCCAAAAGAATGAGAGTTAAAACACAAATAAAAATATTAGTATTAGTTCCTTAAAAAATGCAGTGTTGATTTTTATTGGGATTGCATTAAATCTATAGATTAGTTTGGGTAGGATAGACATCTTGATGATGTTTAGTCTTCCTATCCATGAACAGGGAATATTTTTCCATTTATTCAAGTCTTCTTTGATTTCCTTTAACAGTGTTGTGTAGTTTTCTGTATATAAGTCCTTTACATCTTTA
>JAQZBX010106985.1:0-10698 GCA_029593785.1 Cabassous unicinctus
AAACCTGTGGAATGCAGTAAAAGCAGTGCTAAGAGGGAAAGTTAGAGTCATAAATGCCTATATTAAGGGAAGAAAGAGCAAAAATCAAGAACTTACCTGCACACCTGGAAGAACTAGAAAAAGAATAGCAAAATTCCAGGGCAAGCAGAACAAAGGAAATAACAAGTATTGGAGCAGAACTAAATGAAATTGAGAATAACAATTTTTTTCAAAAAACAGTAGAAACATTAACAAAGCCAGACCCTTGTTCTTTGAGAAGAATGATAGAATTGACAGAACATTAGCTAGAATGACAAGGAAAAAAGAGAGAAGATGGAAATACATAAAGTACACAATGTGGGAGTGGATATCACCACTGATACCAAAGAAATGAGGAATGTCATGAGAGATTATTTTGAGAGATTGTATGCAAAAAAGATGCATAATTTAGATGGAATGGAAGAATTTCTAGCAGTACACAAGCAACCTACATTGATGGAGGATGAGGTTGGTGAACTCTCCAGACCCATTATTGATGGCAGGATTGGGTTGGTCATTTAAGACCTTTTAAATAAGAGAAGCCCAGGACCAGATGGCTTTACAGATAAATTCTGCCAATCATTCCAGGTGAATTAATGCCAATCCATCTTAAAGTCTTCTAAAAACTAGAAGTGCAGAGAACATTGCCTAAATTGTTCTGTGATGCCAATGTCACCATGGTACCAAGGCCACATAAAGGCAACACAGGAAAGGAAAGCTATAGACCAAACCCTCTATTGAGGCTGATTGCTGAAGTCCTCAACAAAATATTTTCTAATCATATTCAATAATTCAATAGTGCATCCAACAAATTATACACCATGATTAACTGTGTTTCATCCCTGGAATGCAAGTAATGTTCAACATATGAAAATCAATCAATGTATTATACCCTATTAACAGATCAAAAAAAAAAACAAAACACTTGATCCTCTGTATTCATGCCAAAAAAACATTTGACAAATTACAGCATCCTTTCTTGATAAAAACAATTTAAAAAAAGAAGAATGGAGGGAAAATTCCTCAACATGAAAACGGATATATATGAAGAGCCCATGTCTCACATCCTATTAAATAGTTAAATGATAAAGTCTTTCCTATTGGGATTTGAAATAGACAGAAATGCTTGCTGACACCACTCTTATTTAACATGGTGTTAAAGGTGTTTGCTCAAGCACTTAGGTAAAAAAAAAAAAAATAAATGAGAGGCATTAAGTTGAAAAGGAAGAAGTAAAATGTTTACTCTGTGCAAATTGCATAATCTGAGGAATCTACAGCAAAGCTTCTGGAAATGGAGGCAGTGGTCACTAGAGTTTCTGAGGGTGGGGAGAGGAAAATACAGATGAAATATGGGGACATTTTGGGGACTTGTAAATTTTCTTGAATGACATTACAATGACAGTTATGGGCCATTGTATATCTTGCCATAATCAACAAAATTGTGAGGAGAGAGTGTAAACTACAATATAAACTATAATCAATGCTTAGCCGCAATGCTCTAAAATGCTTTCATGAATTGTAATGAATGCACCACACTAATGAAAGATGTTATTAATGTGGGAAAATGTGGGAGGTGTAGGAATCAGGGCATATTTGAATCCCCTATATTTTTATGTAACATTTATGTAATCTAAATACTTTTTAAAAAAATACATATTTTAAAAAATGAGCTTGGTAAAGTGGTGGGACATAAGTTCAACACTCAAAGATCAGTGGCATTTCTGTACACCAACGATGAGCAGTCTGAGGAGGAGATCAAGAAGAAAATTCCATTTACAATAGCAACTAAAAAAATCGGGTGTCTAGAAATTAACTTAACTAAAGACGTGAAGGACTTGTACACAGAAAACTATACAGCATCATCTTGGGAAATCAAGGAAGACCTAAATAAATAGAGGAGTATGCCATGTTCATGGATTGGAAGACTAAACATCATTAAGATATCTGTCCTACCCAGATTGAATTACAGTTTCAATGAAATACCAATAAAAATTACAAAACCATTTTTTACTGAATTGGAAAAGCTAATTATGAAATTTATTTGGAAGAGCAGTGGGCCCCAAATAGACAAAAACCTGTTGAAAGGGAAGAGGGAACTTAGAGGATGCATGCTACCTGAATTTGAAGCTTACAACAAAGCTACAGTGGTGAAAAAACTGTATGGTGTTGGCACAAGGATGGATGTGCTGACCAATGGAATTGAAATGTGAGTTCTGATGTGGATCCTCACATATAAGGTCATTTGTTGTTTGGCAGGGCCACCAGGCCCACTCAACTGGGATCGGTGGCTTCTGGATATCCATTTTCAAAAGAATGAGAGAGGATAAACATCTCATTCCCTATGCAAAAATTAACTCAAAATGCATCATAGATCTAAATATAAGAGTCAAGTCCATAAAGCTCCTAGAAGGTAATGTAGTGAAGCAACTATGAGATATTGTAATAGGAAATGGCTTCATAAACTTTACCTCCAAAGTGCAAGTACCAAAAGAAATAAAAATAGATAAGTGGAACCTCCTTAAAATAAAAATATTTTGTATTTCAAAGGAGTTTGTCAAGAAAGCATAAAGGCAGTCTACTGAATGGGAATATATATACTTGTTAACAATTTATCCAAGAAGGACCTAATATGCAGCATACATAAAGAAATCCTACATCTCAAAAATAAAAAGACAAATGACCCATGTAAAAAATAAGTACAATGGAAGTGGATGTGCTTAAACTATGTGCCAACCAGATGGGAGGTCCCTGGTTTGGCTCCCAGTGCCTCCTAAAGAAGACAGTGAGCTGGTGCAACATACAGGTGCATCAAGTTGATGCAACAAGATGATGCAACAAGAGACATAAGAAGAAAAACATAATTAGAGACACAATAATAAAGGGAATTGAGGTGGCTCAAATGATTAGATGCCTCCCTCCCACATCAGAGGACTTGGCCTAGGTTCCTGGTGCCTCCTGGAGAAGCAGGGAAGATGAACAGACACAGCTAGTGCAAACAACAAGGGGGTGGGGAAAAATAAATAAAATGAATTTTAAAAATGAATAAGATATTTGAATAGATACTTTTCCAAAGAGGAAATACAAATGGCTTAAAAGCACATGAAAACATGATCAACATCACTAGATATTAGGGAAATGCAAATGAAAACGTCAATGAGATATCATCTTACACCTATTAGACTGGCAGTTATTAAAAAAACAAAACAGAGCGCTTCAAGTGTTGGAGAGGATGTGAAGAAAATGGAACCCTCATCCACTACTTGTGGGAATTTAGAATGGTGCAGCCTGTCTGGAGGATGATTTGGTTGTTCCTCAGGAAGTTAACCATAGAATTCCCATATGATCCAGTAATCCCACTGCTGGGTACATACCCAGAAGAATTGAAAGCAGCAACATGGATAGATATATGCACAGCATTGTTCATAGTGGCATTATTCAGCATTGCCAAGAGTTGGAAGCAACCAAGGTGTCCATCAACAGAATGGATAAGCAAATTGTGGTCTATACACACTGTGGAATATTACTCAGCTGTAAGAAGGAAAGAAGTATTGACACACTGTACAATATGGATGAATTTTGAAAACCTTTTGTTGAGTGAAGCAAGCCAGTCACTAAAGGACAAATATTCCATGGCCTCACTGATATGACCTATGCAAATTGACCAGACTCACAGAGCTAGAGGCTGAAGGATGGGTTATCAGGAGAAAGAAGGGGAGTGGAGTGTGGTGAGTTGATGCTCAATATGGTCAAAACCCTATGATAAGGTGGAAGGGGGTGGTTTGTCAATGGATGTGGTTGATAGTGGTGTGGGGACATGAGTGAGGTTGAATATGCTGGAAAATGAATTTGAGCAGTGTATGTTCGTTTAGCAAATACAACAGTGGGTGGTTATTGGTGCAGGTCATTGGAGGTGGAGGGATATATGTGAAAGGGTGCACCAGGGGCATGCTTCTATAGAATATGAAAGTTTTCATTGTGTCATAGGGTGTTATTGCAGTGGATGGAGACCTACACAATCAACAAGAAAATTTTACAACCCCATACTGGGGAGTCCTGCTATGTTCTCAAATATGTCTAATAAAAAAAGATCGACCAATAGGTCAAGTCCTCAACATAAATGCATATAACCATGAACTTTATTATTCAAATTTGCAACTTAGTGGCCACCATGGGTTCCAAGGGACAGAGAGGGAAGAATGGATGGAACTTTGGGCAATTTTAGATTTTGGAATTTTTCTGCATGATCTTGCAATGACGGACACAGGCTATTACACATTTTTGTTAAAACCTATAAAAGTGTATGGTATAGAATGTGAACCATAATGTAAACCATTGATTATAGTTGCAATGCTTCAATATTTGTTCATCAATTCTAACACATGGACCATACTCAAGTAAGATAAGATTAATAGAGGAAAATGTGAGGGGAAGAGGGTGGGGTATATGGGAATTCCTTATATTTTCTATGTGATTATTCTGTAACCTAAAGCAGCTTTGAAAATAAGTGAAAAACTAAGAACCTGGGGAAACATACAGAAGAAATAAACACTGTACGTAAAAGATAACAGACCTTACAGGGCGGAAAGACATAATGCAATATTTTTATTTTATTTTGTTTTTAATTTATATCTTGTATTTTTATTACTTTATTTTTTGGATTTGTTTTGGGGAGCTTTTGGATTACAGAAAAGTTGCAACTCTTGCAGGGGAGGATCACTTGTGCAAGGTGTCAGTGGTTGGGGAATATGTGGGGAGGGGTGGAACTGGGACATGGTCTATGGCATATAAGAATGTTCAAGTGGCCATGGAGTGTTGTCTTGATGGTTGGAGACTCACAGAATAATTGACAGAGTATTGAATTCTCATCCTGAGGAGTGCTGCTATATTCTCTCATAGAGTGGAAAGAATATGTAGAGTGCATGGGTAATGCCTAGAAAAGGAGAATGTACCAAGATGCTAAGCCCTTATTATTGATTCTTGTATTTATGAACCTTGTCCTTGTGAAGTTGGCCTAGTAATGTATTTTGCCTGGTAGTTACCTCCTGAAAGCCTCCTTGTTGCTCAAATGTGGCATCCTCTGAGTTAAAAGGACATGACTCCCAGGGATGAGCCTACCTGTTACCAAGGGATTATAACCAAGAACCAAGGAGCAATGCACTTGGAAAAAGACGTTGATCAAAAAGGAGTAATGTTGCAACAAAGGAGATGAGTTTTTATGGCTATGATATTTCCTGGTGAGTCAGGAGGTCATTCCAGAGGTTACACTAATAATTATCTTAGGAGGATCTCACTAACTGCTGCAGTAAACAATTCCTCAAGTAGGAGGGGGCCTGAAGCTCCAGAGAAATCTAGACACTATAGGCAGGACAGATACCCCCAAAATTCAGCACCTTATCAGTGGTCCTTACCTTGGAATATATGATAAACTATTCCCCCAATGTATCAGAATTCGACTCGTTTTTAATTTTCCTACATATGGTCTTTATGTCCCTTTTAATTGAACTTATAATTAGCAGTATACTCATTAAATATGTTTCCCAGAGATTTGAACTTATTGGCTGTTCATATGCTCATTGAGCAGTGAATCTCAGCAGAGTTGCAGCCAGCACCTACTTTCTAGTTCAACAGACTTTATCAACAAAATTATGATGATGGACAATGCCCATCCCAGAAAACAGAGTATATCTACACCTATAAGCAAGGCACTTCCACTGATGTTCTCCCTAAGATCTAAGCCCCCTGTCAATTGGAAGAGTAGTAGCCATCACCATCCCCAACTACTCAAGATTGAAGAATGAGCAAACATAATGGGGAATGCAACTATGGACTAAAAAAGACTCATCATTATTCTAGTAAGAGAAGAAATTGTAGCATTGATTTATAGGCAGTAGTCAACAGAAATTCTGAAGTGAGGGAGGGGGAAGAATAGGTGTAACATGGTGCATTATTAGGACATTGGAATTATTCTGCATGACATTGCAGTGATGGATACAGGCTGTTATACATTTTGTCAAATCCTATGGAGTTGTGTGGTGTGAAGTGTAAGCCATAATATGAGCTGTGGAACAGGTTTAGTAGCAATACTTCAATGTGTGTTCATAAATTGTGACCAATATACCACCCTAATGAATGAGGTTGTCAGTGGGGAAAATGTTGGAAAGGGAGGGGATAAGGTATATGGGAATCCCCTATATTTTCAATGTAGCATTTATGTAAATTTAAAGCCTCTTTAAAAATAAAATTCAAAAAATAATTAATTGAAATAAAAAAAATAAAAATGAAACAAGCAACAACAAAACAAACCACACTATGCCTATCAACTAATTAAAATGAAATTATTTAGTAACAAACATTAAATGGAGAATTTGAGAAAATGAGAATTGAGCAAATTAACTCAAATGATCTAATACAATTATATTATCTTGATTTATTCCTTTTACATTTATAACTACTTTTTAGAAGCCTAATTAGAAGACATAAACTATGTTATGACCATAATGGCAGGAATCAATTTTTAATAAGTCAACATTTTTTTTTATTGCTCAACATCTATTAAATTTATTTGGAATAGGCTAAAGTTAACCATATTTTAATTTCAGTGGTGAAAGAATACAGATGTTCATAAAATGTGAATGTAATGCCAAACTAAAAGTACAATCATATCATGTACACAAACAGCTTCCTAAACAAGGTTCTTACACTCTTATCATCAGAAAGTATTTTACTTTGACTGACTGTTATAAATTAGATCATCAAGGACATTGGAAATGCTCCTTACAGATTTTTCTTCAAAAATTGTTTAGAAATACAGATGTAAATGACACATGAACCCAAGTAACATTTAAAACTACATGTTCTGGACTCTTAATAGGGATGCTTGACCAACATGTGATGTTTTAGAAATAGTTCTACCTGAATAAGAATGCTCAGTGGAAAATAACAGTGAAACCGATTAATCACCTTGACTAATGCTGAACACAGCCTTCAGCTATAGTTCTTAAATGATGCTTATAATAGAAATATTTTGTTAGACAATATCTCAGGAAAATCAAAGTGACTGTGAACATTTTTCTGAACCAAGTAAATATATTTTCTTAAGAAAGTATGTGTCTCTTTAGCCAGCAACAGAGATGTTTGCACCCAGGGCCAGGAGCCCCTATTATTTCCTGGACACATTGCCAGCTCCGATTCTCTGAAAGGAGAAACACTTCCCCAGGACATTCTTTAGACCTGCTGCCACTTCTTTATTTCTCAAGCTGTATTATGAGTGAGTGGGTTAACCATGGGTGTGAGGATGGTGTAGAAGGCAGACACTACCTTGTCTTTCTCTGGTGTGTGGAAGGAAAGGGGCACAATATTGGTGTAGAAGGCTGTCCCATAGGAAAAGCTCACCACCATGATATGGGAGGAACAGGTAGCAAAGGCTTTGCACCTGCCCTCAGCAGAGTTCATCTGAACGGTGATCAGGATCTGTGTGTAGGAGACACAGATGACAGATATGGGAATGAGCACCATCAGCACACAGCAGGCATACATCAGGATTTCATAGAGGGAGTTGTCAATACATGACAGCTTCAGCATGGCTGGGATCTCATAGAAAAAGTGATTGATTTATCGGGACCCAAAATAAGGGAAACTCAGAGTGACAGGGGTCAGTATAAATCCATCCAAGGAGCCACCAACCCAGGAGCCCACCACCATAAACAAGCAAATCTTGTGGTTCATGATGAGAGGGTATTGGAGGCAGCTGCACACAGCTACAAAACAGTCATAGGCCATGAGGCCCAGCAACAAGAATTCTCGTCCTATCAGTCACATAGAGGAACACCTGAACTGCACAACCAATGAAGGAAATGGTTTTTTCCTTGGACAGAAAGTCTTGTAGCATCTTCAAGATGGTAATGCAGATATACACTGTATCCATGATGGAGAGCTGGCTGAGCAAGAAGTACATGGGTGTGTAGAGATAGGAGTCCATGTAAATAAGCAGAATCATTACCACATTGGCTGTTACAGCCACTACAAAGATGGAAAAGACGACTGCAAAGATAAGCCCAGAAAACACAGGGTGGGTGATGAGTCCCAAGAGGATGAAGTCAGTGGAGTTCTTAAACTGGCCTCCATGTCCATTTCACATGATAGCACTTAGCATAGCAAAGGCAGAAATTTATTCAGTTAATTAATAATCATGTGTTTATGGAAGGCCTAATTATTCATATAGGAAAGAACATTAACTTGGAAGTCAGTATCTTTCAGAATCGTAGTTTCAATGTTAATTGTATGTGTGACATTGGACAGAGGAACTTATCTCAAAATACAGTTTTATCATCTATGAAAAGAGCTTCAAAGGTCTTTACCTTTATTGGCTAGAAGTGAGAAATAAGTAAAATAATTAATAAAGTATGAGTTTCAGAGTCTGCTCTATTTTTAATATGAACTATTTTCCCTACACATTTTCTAATCTTACCACTTAGATTGAACATTTTCTGAAATTGGTTATCAGTTCCTTTTCTCCTTTATTTCCTTGTTATCAATATACATGCTTGAGTATATTTAATTTTTTCTCTGTCATTGAGATGATTACATTGTTAGCATTCTCAAAATCATCCATTTGTGCTTTACTTAATTGATAGAGAAATAAATATTATGTCAATAATTCTAGTTAAGTTTAATTTGGCTTGTTTTAACTTTAAAACATTTTGACTCTTTGGAATATCAATGATTGACAAGGCAGTACTGATAAATTCATTTGAAGGTCTGTGGCCACAGAGCTTTACATCAGATATTGTATGTCAATGGAAGCTCATATTTTAGGCATAGGTCAACTTATTTAAATACCTGGGTTCTATCTTTTCTCACAGAATGTCTCAGTGAACATCAGTGAAAAGAGGACCTCAGTGAAATTTGCTCTACGTGTAGGTCTAGGACTAATAATTATGTTGTTCTTTCTGGTTAAAATCATTGAGTCTGCCAAAATTGTATGATTTAGTACATTGAACAAAATGACTTATTATTTTCAGCAATAAGGTTAATTCAATTTCTCTGAAAGGGTGGCATTCTTAACTTGACACTATCATATTGTCCTAGGTAGCAAATCTACTTGATAATCTCTTTCTTTACATTTCTTTTCCTATTGTTCTAATGATACTTCCTGCTTATAAGAAAGAAATTCCTGACTTTAAAGGCAATTAGAATTAGTATTAGAATTCCCTGGAAGAAAATGGGATAAATTCTTATCTGCCTTATTCTTGAGTAATGTATATGTTATTCTCTTTGTTGTATATAGGGACATTGAAAGATGAATTGCCAATTATTATTATTTGGCTTCTCATAAGTACTAAACATAGTGTGGCTCTCACCACTTCGATGAAAACATTATTGAAGAAACTTATTTCTGTAAAATAGGCTTCCAAGTTCTATTATCAGGAGATTATTTGTTTCTTCATGAGGAAAATGTGGGCAATAATACATATTGGGATGTATCTGCTTTGGGTTAAATTTGCTGTGATAAGGCAATGTTTCAGAAATCAGAAAGAAAAACTATAGCTTGTCATGTGCCTGGCAGTGTTCAGATGTTTCCCATGTATGAAGTTGGAGTAAACCATACTTTCCTTGAATACACTGTGCATCAGATTAAATATTATGTCACATTCTTTACCTCAAAAATTTTACACTATGGCTGAAGATGGAGATAACTGGAAAGTATGGTACATTTAAAGAACACTAAAGTGACAACTGCTTTGAAAATAGCAGTAATGCAAAAACCAAAAGAAGACTGAGGCTAGTTTTCTTACAGCACACAGACAAAAAAATAGCCTGATTTCAAAATTTGACATTTAAAAATAAAGAAGGAAGACAGAATCATGAACAGTTTAGATAATATCAGGAAAGTCTCTCAGGCATCCAAAGGATGTCTTGGAGAACTACTGTGTGCAGAATTGGGTGAAGTTGGATTATCCTGAATTTGGAAAGTAAAAGCTGTAAGATATTGACTCCAAGTATCTAGAAATAGATATATAAATAGAGTGTTGTTTGAGTAGGAAACATGCTGAAATAGTTATTTAAGAAAGATATATCTGGAAGATATAACCAGAATAGTCTTGGAAGAAAGATGATTAATACTAATACTATTAATATTTTTTATTTAAACCACACTGGATTAAATCCATTGGTTTCTTTTTCTGTTGGGGGCGATGTTGTATGAAAATACCTGTCATGGCCGTCTCCTTCTCTTTCTTTGTCTTCTCCTTCTCCTTCTCCCTGAGTTCGCGCCACAAAATTCCCGCGCGCGGGAACTTGTTCCCGCACGCGGGAGCCATCGTCATGCCGAGTCATTTAAATTATCCAATCATGTATCAACACCTAAGCCTTAGTGCACTCCCCTTTTCCTGCCCCCTTCCCTGCTTATAAAAGAGCTGATTGTAACCCGCTCAGCAGAAGAAGCCGCAGAGAAGCCATGTTAGCAGAATAAAGAGCACAGTTTTTTGTTTTGTCCGTGTCTTTGTCTCAATCCTTTGCTGGATAGCTCGTCGCCACCGTTGATTTTGTCCCGCGGGTCAGAACAAGTGGCGCCCAACGTGGGGCACGAGTGACATCCAGTGAAAGGAACCACCACGCCGTCACGAGGAGGGCCCTCTCATCCCTAATACCGTGATCAATCGGTCATGAAGTTTACCGTGA
>JAQZBX010106986.1:0-10697 GCA_029593785.1 Cabassous unicinctus
CAATTCCCTCATGAATGGATATTTGGTAAAATATGTCTTGCTAAAATATTACTTGAGAAAGAAGATAATAAACCAGTTCCTGGGAATAATGCAAAAAAAAAAAAAAAGAAGTTTTAAGAAAAACACCTCAGAGAAGCTGTGACAAGGGTTCCTCTTCAGCCTCAGTCTTGAAGATGAAGCTGACTACTTATAAAGCTGTGCCCCAGGAGTCCTAGACCCATGGAAGCTCCTCCTGGGTCCCACAGGAATGAGTTTTTTCTTTCCTGCAGAGGCAGCACTGGGGTCACTGGGGATGAACTTTGAGGCATTTCAGGCATGGTCTACTAAGAAAAGTTGATTTGGTGCCCTCTTGACCAGAAGTCCACAGAGGAGGATGCTTCTGACACTGCCTGGTGGTGAAAATGTGTCCAGTTCCCACCCTCTGGCGAAATCACTGAGATTGTGTTCAGAGCATTCAGTGCCAGGAGACTGAGCCTGGGTGCAGAGGACTCCTCAGCACAGTCAACACTGAAGGTTCAGAAAGAAGAACCTGCAGAAAGAGCAGGAGTGGGTGAGCCTCCAGTCCATGCCCAGACTTCCCTGCCCACACCAGGCCTGGACCCAGGCTTTCATCCTCATCCTCACCCATTTGGGCAATCTTAGGATAAAGCTCCTTGTGCAGTACAAAGGGTGTGTGTGACCTCCAGTATGATTCACCACTGGGGGGCACTTAGCCTCAGTCCTCCCCACCTTCTTTGCACCAACCTTCTGTCCTGTCCAGTCAGGAGAGAAGCACAGTTTGCTGGTATAGTTGTTGGTGCTCAAGGAGGTTACCCTGTCTAGGAGCACACTTCCAGCTAGAAACATGGCAGGCCTAAACCACTGCTTCCAGCCCAGAGTGCACAGAGCTGCAAGGGTCACAGAAGCTCAGAAGCAGAACTGCTTAAGAACAGGGGGTGATTGAGGCCCCTCCTCCACAGCCATAGCCTGTTCCTTGGAACCTGCCCAAAGGAATCCCTGCCAGGTATTCACTGAGTGTGTGGGTGTGTAGGTGTTGGTGGAGGGTGAGGAGTGTTTTCCATGATTTAAGTAAAGAAACTTCTTTTGTTTTCAATTCTTGTGAATTTCTCATGGTTCCTGCTACTATGTCATATTAACATTGTCCCCAGGGAGTGAAAAATTGACAATTTAATTAGAATTTCAAAGCTTATTTTACATTTAGAAAACAAATTATGTTCCTGAAAGAATTTATATCATAATATCTGATCCATCCTGAGCTCACTGGAGTATATAATATCCACATCCTACAAGGTGTGATTGGGTGTCTTAGGACCTGAGCAGTCTAAGCATAGGTCCCCACCTGTCACTGTGTTTGGAGTGTGTCTTAAGCTCTCTCTGGATCTCTGTCACCACCTATATGTAAAGAGGAGGAAAACTCAGAGGGCTTCTCTGAGGTTCCTTTGGGAGCCAAGTAAAAAGATCAGAATAATAGCTGTGCTCCCTTTTAACTTTTATTGTCTGTTCTGAATTTAAATACCCTGTCAGCAAGTCTCAGAGTAACAATTTGCAATATCAGAGTCCTCCCTTGATTCATTTTGCCATGATTCTTCTTCAGAGTTGTGACTTGTATGGTTCAACCAGATTTTTTCATCTTCCTCTTTGTAATAGTGACAAGGCAAATGACATCACTTCTCTACATTACTGCCCTAGGTGTGTGAAATTAGACTTCCAATGGGAAGAAGCTTGGAGAGTGGGAGTGAATCATTTAAATTGAAAACTAATTAGAAAAATGTTACATATAGCATTTTTGCAGCAGGAGCATGTTGGGGCCATAACCCAGAGCTCAAAATCATACACTACTGGGCCTTGGAACTTACCTCTCCATTCCTGCCTTTAACTATGAATTCTAGGATAGTAAGATAATCTGTTTAGCATCCTTTTGAGTGGAGACCCCATGATTTGGAAACTGGGACCCTCAAGGCCCAAGAAAGAAGCCAGAGAGGGGGTCATGAAACTATGGTGCTCGCAGGTATCCAAGTCAGAGAGAAGGATAAATAGGATGCCAGCTATGATTTTACAAATATGAATGTTGGAGTCTTTTAGAACAGATTATTTCAAAGATACTTGTGGTTTTCAAAACAGGAGTGCCTGCATGTACCATGATGTACAGGATATACTGAATGTACAATATGAATGAACATTCCAAACACCACTGCTGCTTTCAGAGCTGAACCCCTTGGGGTGTGGCTAAACATGAGGTAAGGCATTGGGCACTATAACTCAGAGACCAACTCTGTGCTGTTCCTCATGGTATGAAGTCTCAAGACTGTTCTTGATAATTACACTTCATAGCTGATTTTACAGAGTGTTGGATAGAGCTGACATTGAACAAATGTGTGGGAAGTTGAAAAAAATAATACATATAATATGTATACATGTAAGTGTATATTGTGTGTATAAATCTATCAATATATGAATGAATAAATATATGTATATATTTGTATAAATATATATGTGTATGTGTTTTGAAATAGAAGAGAGTGAATAATGTTTATAACATGAATATTTACCTATTTAAGATGAGTATAAGAAAGATCATTTCTATTGATGCAAAGGAGGGATTTGAAATTTTCAGCTTCCATGTGTAAGTGAGGCTAGCTGGACCACCTAAGTCATGCTAGAGGTTTCTCTCAAGGGTCCTCCTGACCCAGTAGTAAGGGAAAAGATTGGAAGACTCTTCCAGGCATAGTGCTACACAACTCAGTAATTACAGCTGCATTGCCTGGATTTCAGCACCAGTTCCATCCTTTCTTAGATGAACCACTTAAGGCAATTTGCTTATCCTCTCTGTCCCTCCATTTGCTCTTCAGAAAGTGGGATTAATGGTAACAATGTCCTCCTCAAAGTGCTTGTAATAATATTAATATAAAAATGCTTAGAACTTTAAACTTAAATGTTAGATTGTTACTATCATCATTAATTCTCAAAGCAATCTTTGAGAGGGCTTGTCCCTCTGACTTTTATTTAAATTTCTGTCCTCTTAGTAGCAAAGATTTTCATGATTCCTTGGTAAATGGACTGGTCACAACCTCCTTTCCTGACATGATAGGAGAATCTTTTGATGAGGGTACTTTAGTTAAGGTTTGGCCAACCTCAATCAGTATTGGTCTTAATCATATTATGAGAGTCCTTTGTAAGAGAATGATAATAAGACAGAAAGCCACAGAAGAAGCATATAGAAACTGTACATCCTCAGGAACCAAAGAGAAGGGAGAGACCTGGAGGTGCCACAATGTGCCTTGCCATGTGACAAGATAAGAGCCAAGGATCACCAAAACCCTGGTCCAGAATCCCAGTCTCTAGGAGTCAGCATCACCTTGATGATGCCTTGATTTGGATTTTCTCTTAGCCTTAAAACCATGAGTTAAAAAGTCCCATTTCTTAAGCCAATGCTTTGCATGGTATTTGCTTGAACAGCCAAGAAACCAAAACACTCCTCAGATAATATTATTTAAACATCTCAATAATCAATTCTAGCCTCTCTTCTCTCCTCATTTCATACAGTCTACTACTATCTGACTCATTTCTTTGATTGATGACATTTCCTTCATTTCTGTCCCTACAATGACAGCAAACATACTATAATAAGGATGTCATTTCTGAGCTTTCCCCTCTATATGCCTGTGTGCTATGTAAGAGCAAATACAAATTAAAAAATGGGAAGGCTTTATTCTCCCTGTTGAACATAAGGAAAGAGATGACGTTCTCCCTCCCATCTGAATATTTACCTTAGAAAACCCATAGTGGTAAGTAATACTACTTACTTTGTCCTTTTGAAATGCATATATTTGTAATGTGTGTACAAGTTTAAATGAGTCTCTTGCAAATTTTACCACACAAGTCTATACAAGAAAGGAAGCCATTTAAAAATATATATAATCAAATAAAATTTCTCCCAAATTCCTGATAAAATATGAGCATAGTTTCTGGAGGTGGGGGCTTAGGGGGTGTGTTCCTTGCTCAAAATTTTAAATCTACCTCTGGTCATGAAGATATGAGAAATAATTTGAGGATATGTACAAAATGGTTTCATAAAAAAGTCACATAAAAAAGCCTAAGATATCTTTCTGTCTTTGAATCTCTGCAGATTGCCTGTGATGTATCACATTTTGCTTTAATGTTTATTCAATGATAAAATTCTTTTTCTATGTATTCTATGTTTGTAGAGAGTTTTTTTTCTGGGTTGAGAGATGATTTTGTTTTTATTTATATTTCCCCACATGTTAATGGCACCTAAATTAAAATGTAACTCAAATTGAAGACATTACCATCCTCTGAACAAGTGAAGTTATATCTCCTCCAATTTCCAAATCTTAATTAATGGCTCCATTAGACATCCAGGAATTAATTCTTGAAACCCCCTTTTCATGACCACAGAAACCCAATGGAGCATTGTTACTCTCTCTGCACTGAGTACTATTGTCATCCTTCATCACCTCCCAATCTCACACACACGTATGCCCACACCTTATTTATTTTCCTTCAATATCAGTTTAAGTGATATTTCCTCTGAATTCCTACTTTATCTGAATGCCCACCTCTGTTAGCCTTTTCCTTCTCTGGTGGAGTTTTCCTGAACAGAACACTATTTCATTTTCAGGCAATACCTGTATTTTTTCATTATATGTTTATTTATTTGTTCATTTCATTGTCTCCCACCTTCCCCATGGAACTAATTGCAGAAAAATAGACCCCAGTATCTTAAAATAAGAGATGTTCCCCTATGGCCATTCAGAGGAATTCTTTCACAATAACCAGATCTGCCCTCAGATAACCTGCTCCCAAATGTCTGCAGTGAGATAAAAAAATTGTCTTTAGATTAAAATTCATTTACAAAAAAAGAGAGATCCATCTCCCTTGGGGAAAATTCTCATAAGTACTCACCTGAACTCAAAGAGATGGAAAATCTAGGGAGACTGAGTCATTATTGAGGATGCTATCATCACATTCCAGAGCTCAGAGTTTTTTTTTTATTTTTTATTTTTTTTATTAGAGGAGTTGTGGGTTTAGAGAATAATCATGCATAAAATACAGAGTTCCCATTGACCACCCACCAACAACAACCAACTGCTTTGGTGTGTAATATTTGTTAAAATTTATAACTACATACTTTTATAATTTTACTACTAATGAATGTCCATGGTTTAACTTAAATCTCAATGTTTGTGTAGTGTAGTTACATGAATTTAATTTTTTTATTATGTTACCATATATATACTCTAACATTTCCCCTCTTAATCATATACATATCTATAGTTCAGTGCTGTTATTGAATTCATAATATTGTGCTACCATCACCACCAACCATTACCAAAACTTTTCCATCATTCAAAACAGGAGACATCCATTTTAAGCCTTCACTTCCCATTCCCTATACCCATCACACCTGAATATTCCAGGATGGGCCTCTATAAATTTGTTTATTCTAATTGTTTCAAATTAGGGAGATTATACAATATTTGTCCTTTTGTGCCTGTCTTATTTCATTCAATATACTATCTTCAAGGTTCATCCATGCTGTCACATGTATAAAGATTTAATTTCTTTTTAGAGCTGAATAATATTCAATTGTATGTACATACCACAGTATATAACACATCTTATTTTTCCATTCATTGGTTCATGGACATGTATTATCAAAGGTTCTTTCTTGCTTCAGAAAAAGGTCTACTGATAGTGCCTCTTTATGCTGTTAATAATGTCGTCAGCCATACATAAATTGGGTTCACCCTGCTTACCATGAATATCAATGAAGAAAAATCTAATCAAAGTATGAATAAATTTTTTTCTCTCTAATAATGTAAAACATGTATAAACAGATAATGAAAATAGGTTATATCTTTTCATTCTGTAATTCCTGTAAAATATCAAAAAGCAATCTTCATTATTTTCCCCAGAGGCCTGTCTTGTGGATTTTGGTTTTGGGGAGGGGAACAATACTGTAGAGAACTTTCAGGAGGAGGATCAGTCCTGCTGAACACTTGTATAATTACCAACACTCTCTCAGGGTGGGAGCATTAATGTTGTTCTGTATAAGTACAAATAGTTATGCTGCCAATATATATTTAATGAAAAACTATTTTTCATGCATCTAGTGTACATATTCTTTACTATCAAGGAATAAAAATAACATGGAACACAGATCTCTTCAACCCAGAATTATCATATATCATAAAAATTGTAAAATCAAATAGGCATTTAAAAGAGTGAATTCTCCAGTTTCATTACTGATTTGACTATAAATAGACTGTTTCAACTACTTTAAATAAAGTTAAAAATTTAAAGGTCTTATGGCATCTCCTGACAGAAATTTTAAAAATTACTTGTAAAGAAAAATTAAGCAGTATTTTTAAATTTTAGGTAGAGACATTTCCTTCCAAAGGGAATATTTTGACTTTTACTATTTTAATAATCTTCTGAAATTAAGAAAAAAAAATATATATATATATACTGTAGTACTTTAGTAGCAAACATTTTTGGTAATGAACTTCAATATTATTGTTCTCTTATGTGTTCCTATGTCTTTACATATTTTTAGAGAAAAACAGCACTCATTGGGATGCAGAGATAGATGATTGCAGGCAGAAAATTTATTGGGAAGCTCTCCCAATGGAGGGTGTCTGAAGAATAGACTCAAGCCCCCCTACCAGCATGATGGGGGTCTGAAGAGAGACTTTAGCCCAGACCCAGAGGGAGGTCGGTATGACTTTATATATTACATCAAGAGGCAGGGAAACTGAGTACAGCCTGGGGCCAAAGGGCCATGGGTGGAGTGGACTAGGAGGTCTTGGAATATGGAAGTGGTTGGTGGTGCTTGGGCCTGGAAAGGGTGATGGCCCTTATCTGCTCCAGTTTGTTTATTCTCGGGAGGGGATGAGTTGCCTATAGGCTATGGCTTACACAATTGGTTAGGTAGGTTATGGCTGAAGGCTGCCTTTCCTCAACCTCTGCCACAGGGACATTGATTCATGGTCCTATGACATGTCAATCATTGCAAACCTCATAAGGGGGAATCTCTAGCATTCTTAACTCTTTGATTTTATATATATATGATGAAGGGCCTAAGTAATGTGAATATTGGGCAGAACAGAAGGATGAGGTGATTTGGGATGTTAATGAAGTCTGGCTACTTCCTGCTCTTATGGGACAATGAAGGGCCCCCTTCCATTCTTCTGGGTGGGTTCTGATTTCTGGTCCCAAAAAAGTTGGTTTTGGCATTCATGTAGTAAAGATGCCATTCACATATTCCTGAGTTGTTGATTATACAATTTGGCATATGAATCAGATAAGAAGCTGTAAGAGACAAGGACCAAAAAGCAGCTCCATCAATAGTAAGAGTAGTGGTGTTATAATGGGTAAAAGGATTGATTTTAGGGGTGAAGAAAAATAAGAGAGAAATGAGGAAACTAGGATTGATTTCTGTAGCTGTTGTGTTGGGTCCTCTGAATGATCTCTGTGTTTAGTTTTGAAATTTTAAGATTTTCTTCTACTTGCCCAGTTTTTTTCCCACATTGCACAAAAGTTATATTGCATTTATTTCACATCATAAATGCTTTCTATAATATATATTTATTTTATTTTTTTTTTCATATATATATTAAAAGATGCTTTGATTACATAGATGTTACACAAAAATTACAGAGATTCCCATGATCTCCACTACCCATACCTCACATAACATCTCACATAAACCTCTTTTGTTAGTGTGGCACATCACCTGCAATGGATATACACATCCTGGGATTTTGCCACAAAGCATAGACCAGAGTTCACAACATAGGCCACACTCTCTCCCACACAGTTCTGCATGGTATATGCTACTCTAAGATCGCCTATATCTGTCACCACAACGTCAATCAGGACAACCCCCAAGTCCTGATAAAGCCCCTCTTTACAACTGCCATTCCCCTCCCTGCCCTGAAAGCATCTAGTGGCCACTGGCTTCACCTCACTATTATAATTTCTTGCATTGCATGAATGCCAAAATGTCTACAACACAATACCTTTGAGTCCACTCTAGTCCATAGCTCTTCCCCCAATCCTGAGGGGACTGGAATGGTGATGTCCACTCCATCTCCAAGTGAGAGTGGGCTTATATCCCATGGATACAGAGGATGGGATTTTCCTGCCTTCAGCTGCAGGTTCTCTCCATTCCCTGGGATGGCCATTGTCCATCATCACTGTCTCCTCACCAGGTTACTTGGGTGAGTCCATTGAGCTGTAGAGTAGGAGTTACAGCTCCACCAAGACTTTAGGCACAGCTGGTACATGGGCAGGCCAGAGTCTCCAGTCTCTGGAAGTATAACTACAAACTCCAGCCTCACATATAGATTTGAATAGAAGGGACTGATGGACCATGTGCATGGAGGAGTTATTTGAGTCCAAATCTGTCACTCTCAGAAGCACAGATTCCAAAGTAGAGTCCACTGACAAGACATCAATCTCTGGGGCTATCCCCCTTTATATAGAACCTGGTGGTCTCCAGAGCCCTCAGGAGACCCTCTGTGTGGGGTGATACCCAATTTGGTGTTCTATGAGATCCTACTGAGGTGTGCATAAGCATTACCTCTGGGATGACCTCCTGACTCTCTCTGAGGTCTCTTAGTCACATGAACTCATTTGTATTTAACTTTTCCCCCTTTTATTCAAGTTTTTTTTTTCCAGTCATGTTTCCAGTTGGCACATGGTATTAGTCCCTCGTTGCCATGAAGGCTCATCTCTGGGAGTCATGTCCCATGTTGGGGGGAAGGTAATGCACTCATATGCTGAGATTGGCTTAGAGAGAGGACACATTTGAGCAACAAGGAGGCTCTCAGGTGACAGCCCTTAGGTACCCCATAACAGTAGGCCAAGTTTCAATTACAAGAGCATAGACTCATATGGCTAGTCACTAATAACAAGAGCCCAACAGTGGGCCATCCTCTTTTGCCAGACACTGCCCCTGCACTTGGGGGACTGTTGCTGCTCCCTTGGAGAATGTGGCAGAGCCCTCCCAGCTGGGAATTCAGTATTCCCTTATTTATTGAGTGATTGTCTATCCACCATGACCATGCCCCATCCCTATACCATTGAACAATTTTATATAAATTTCATGTATATTCAGATGAACTTGCTCCCATGAATCCCCCATCTGAGACACCCTCCACCAATGATCCTTGGCAGCCCTCATTGTAACCCTTCTGTGACCTAAACTTTACTTGAAGATGAAGCCATAACCAAATACAATTAATAGGAAAATGAAATAATAGTGATAAGCTTAAATGCAAGAGATAAAATACAAAGAAATTCAGAAAAAAGAAATGAAAATAAAATATAATTAACAGATTGGGACATTCAAAAAAAGAAAATGGGAAAAATAGAAGAAAAAAAATTTTTAATTATTATTATTTTTTCTCCTTTTATCACTGTATTATCAGATATCCAGTGTGTACCATGACATATTTCCTCTCTCATTCCCCAGTGTCTCCCAAATTTTCATTTAGTTTTTTTTTTGAACATTTACTCAGTATTTATTCAAGTCCTTCATACTTTACAGCCATAAAATAGAGATAAACTACTCTGAACTGTTTACACAAGATTCCATGCCTTGCAAAATTCAAATTAAACTCATAGGAAAGACACGTCAGTTATAAAACTTCATTACCAAGTACTTAGGAGAAAAAAGCACAAAGATAAAATCTTCTTTTAATTAAAAGTTCAAATAAATCTAGTTTTTTATTCTTCTTCAAAGAATCTCTTCATGTTATAAATTGATGCATTTCCTCAGCTTCTACTACATGGAACACTTTACAGATGGAATGGGAGTCATTGTTTCAGGGATTCACAAATTTGTTTACTGCCAAACTTCCCATTAGCCACAAAAATTTCCAGTCACATGGAATTTTCACAGCATTGTCCTTCTACATACATGATATAACTTTGGGTTATATCTACTTGATATTCTTTTTTTTTTTTATTGTGGGAAAAAAGCAAATTTTTCACAATACATACCAATATTTGTAAACTGATATAAAAATACATATGCATATATGTGCATTTGTTTACATAAATGTTATTTATTATATATATATATACACACACACACACATATATATATATATATTTTTTTTAAAGGTGCTTAGATTACCTAAATATTACTCAGAAATTACAGGGATTCCCATGTTCCCCACCGCCCACACCTCCAACAACATCCCACACCACCATCCCTCATCCGTGTGGGACAACACCCGCAATAGATGTACACATCCTGGGCCCTTGCCACCGAGCATAGACCACAGTTCACATCACAGAACACACTCTCTCCCACCCAGTTCTGCACGGTATATTCTGATGGAAAATGGCCTACATCCATCGCCGCTTCGCCACTCAGGACAACCCCAAAAGTCCCAAAAAAGCCCCAGTATTTCAACTGCCCCTCCTATCCCTGCTAAATTCCCCAAGGGAGCAGCAACAGTTCCCTGAGTGCAGAGGCAGTGTCTGGCAAAAGAGGATGGCCCACTGATGGGTTCTTGTTATTGAGGACTAGCCTTATGAGTATTTGCTCTTCTAATTGAAACTTAGCCTACTGTTATGGGGTGCCTAAGGGTTACCACCTGAGAGCCTCCTTGTTGCTCAAATGTGGCCTCTCTCTAAGCCAAACTCAGTATTTGAATGCATTA
>JAQZBX010106987.1:0-10697 GCA_029593785.1 Cabassous unicinctus
ATTTTTGGTCCATTTTTTCAATCTATGTCATTTGATTGGGTAACTCAAATTATTAACATGCAATATTACCACTGTAAGTTAATTACTTATCTTTTTCCATTTTTTCCTTGGTTTCCATTGTCATATCTTACTATTGTCTCTTTACACTTTAAGTTACCCTTTCTAATAATCTTCATTTCTACACTCTTCTACAAGCCACCTGCAAGTATTCTTTTTTCCTTTCAGGCTTTGGCAATCCCTTTATTATCTGTTGTATATCTGGTCTTTTGGTAACATACCCTCTCAACTGTTGTTTACCTGTGAATACTTTAAACTCTCCATCAGTTTTGAAGGATGTTTTCTCTGGATAAAGAATTCTTGACTGGCAGTTTTCTCTCTCAGTACTTCATACCCCACTCTTCTCACTTATGATTTCTGATGAGAGACGGGCAATTAGTCATATTGAGGTTCCCTTGTAAGAAACCTCTCTTTATCTCTGCATGAGAAGTGTCTCAGAATAGGTCTTTATGGATTTGTTTGGTGTGTTATGTCCTCCTTGGGTATTGATATTTATGTCTTTCATAATGGTTGGGAATTTATGTAATTATTTCCTCAAATACTATTTCTGCCCCCTTTCCATTCTCTGTTCCTACTGATAGGGACACTGATAAAGTGTAAGTTTTTGTATTTTGTATTATGGTGTAACTCCCTGAGACTATGTTCCACTTATTCTATACCGTTCTCTTTCTTTTCTCCTGTCTTTTCAAATACAGATGCTCAGGCCTTGCCATTCACAAATTCTGTCTTCCATTATTTCAAATCTGCTGTTGTATGTGCTAATTTATTTATATTCTCATTCTTTGTGTCTTTTATTCCATAAGTGCTGTTACCTTTCTTTTTAGGATTTCAAATTGTTATTTATGCTCCTGCAGTGTCTTTGTAATATTCTTTATTTATTTTGCCACATTTCCCTTCAAGTTATTGAATTTTTTAGATTTGTGGGATTATCATTGTTTAGTTGTCTTGTATCATGTGTCTCATCAGGATTTTTTATTTGTCCCGTTGGCTGGGCACTATTTGAAAATGACATGATCTTAAATTAATAAAATTCTGAAATATGACAAAGCTACTATAGCTAATAATGAGTTCAGCAAATTGGCAGGTTACAAGGCCAACATGCAAAAATCTGTAGTGTTTCTATATATTAGTCATGAACAAATGAGGAGGAAATGAAGAAAAAATTCCATTTACAAAATCAACGCAGACTTAAATATTTAGGAATTAATTTACCCAAGGTTGTAAAGGATCTGTTTTCAGAAAACAACAAAATACATTTTAAAAAATCTATTCGGACTTTTAAAAAAAGGGAAGGAAATCCCATGTTCATAGATTGGAGGATGAACTATGAAGATTTCATTCCTTCTTAAAATGATTTATTGATTCTTTGTAACACCAGGCAAAATTACAACATTCAACTTTATGGAAATAGAAAAGTCAATTAGCAAATTCATTTAGAAGGGAAAAGAGGGGAAAAAGGGAAGCAAGATGGCGTCGGCTTAGGAGGGCAACTGCGGACAGCTCCCAGAGCACAGCAGATAGTGGAAGGGATCCTGCATGGAGGTCTGGGCTGTGGGGGTGTGGAGTGAGAAGTTTGGGACATCTATCTGGGCAGATCGACGGTGTGGACTGAACCATAGAGATTCGTGAGTCTTAAGCCTGCTTGTGATGTTTAACACAGTCAGTTGACCCCCACCCTTACAGGGGGAAAAAAAAAGATGATTGGAACCGTGACTCCCATCCGGTAACTGGGAGACAGGGCCTGGTGAGAGGGGGTGTTTTCTGAGGGGGGAGCCCTGGCAAGAGAGCTTTATTTTCTGGGGATTTGGCTGCCTGAAGCCCCCTGCAACTTAGACAAACAAAACAGCTGCAGTGAATTGGGACCCAGAGGAGGGGAGGGGTGAAAATATTGAGGAAGTTGATTTGACTAGCTGCCCAGGGATAAACCCCGGGCCCTGCAGAGCTGGGGAGAGGGGCATTCTCAAAGAGAGGGAGAGTTCTGACAGAAAGCAGAGGGGGATATTTTAGCTGTCGATTTGGCTGCCTGGACCCCCTCATAACTTTGGGGAGCAGATAAGCCAGCTTGAAGCAGCGCCAGGCTGAGGGGAGAGGCAAATCTGCTGAGTAAACTGGTGACGCTGGAGCTCTGATCCAGAAGGGCAGAGTCTGCCATTTTTAGAATCCTACACTGACAAACATCAGAAGTTTAGCATTCCTGGGGAATCCAGAAATTGGGAAGTGCTTCATAAGTTTCCATAAGCCCAGTGAGGGTCCCCTCTGTGAGAGGGGTGACCTAGAGAAGGACTTATTTTTGGTCCTGTATTACACGAAAAAAATAAATAAATAAAACAGTCACTTTAATAAATGAAAAATAATTTTTTTTTTAATTTAGTATAATAGCCAAAAGCTACTTCAGGACCTGCATATAGAATCCTGTGGGGAAATTGATTGATAAACACAATCAGGTTGAGAGGATCCACGGGGACCCCAGGGAATATTAATCCCTCTTAGCTTTGTTTGATTGCTTCCCTGTGTGGTTGTTTGCTTTTTCTCTGTTTATTTGTTGTCTTTTGCTTTTCTTTCCTTTTTCCTACCCCCTTTCTTCTTTCTTTCATGTTTTTATAATTAGGTGCTGCTAGCTTGTCTCTTCTTTGCTGTGCTTCTTCTTCAGTAATTTCCCATTCTCTCTAAATATTGATTTTGTATTACAAACTATCTCTTATCCTTCCCTCATCTTTCTGCCTTCTCCCATCTGTTGTGGCTATTAAATACCATATTTTTCCATATGCCCACAACTCAAGGGTTTCAATTTCTATTCTGTCTATTTTGTTTTCTTCTTTTTATAATTAATACTAACTCTTTCCTTTCAGCCCTTTCTTAACTCTTTCCCTCCCTCCTCATAATTCTAGCCTTATAAATCATTATATATATATTCCTCTATTTGGTCTTCCAGTCCATTGTAGGTACTCCACTTTCTTTCCTATTACTCTACATGCCAACATGAGTTAAATACTTACCTCATTAAGTCTTATTTGGCCTCTCTTCTAATTTCAATCAATATTACTATTATCCTTCTTCCTTTCTCACATCTTTCTATTCCTCTGGCCCTAATATTTTGCCTTCAAGGGAACATAGAAAGAATCAAGGAAATAAAATAAGAACAAAAAGTATAAAAGAGAAAACTACACACATGCAGAAACACCAGCTAAATAAAACTCTAGAGCATAGAGAAAAGTTAAACAACTGAATAAATCCATCAAGATAAAATGATGACTAGAGGGCAAAAAAATATTACAAACCACACTGAGAAACAGGAAAACATGGATCAATCCAATGAACAAACTAAAAACCAGGAAGTGAAGCAGAACATTGAACAACTAATAGAAGATTTCCAAACAAATATCATGGAACAACTTAAAGAAGTGAAGGAAGAAATTAAAAATATAAAGAAGACACTGGGAGAATATATTGAAGAAATTGAAAAAACTCCCAAAAAGATAATGGATATGATAGTGACCAATGGCACAATCCAAGAAATCAAAAAGACACTGGATTCACATAAAAGCAGATTTGAACAGCAGAAGAAAGAATTAGTGATGTGCAAGACAATACATCTGAAATCAAACAGATAGCAGAACAAATAGACAAAAAGATAGAAAATATCCAGCAGGGACTCAGGGAATTAACCGACAACATAAAATGCTCAAACATATGCATTATGGGCATCCCAGAAGGAAAAGAGAAGGGAAAGGGAACAGAAGAAGAAGTGTTGAAGGAAATAATGGCTGATATATTTGCAACCCTGTTGAGAGAGATGGATATGCAGATCCAGGAAGCAAAGTGCACCCCAAACAGTATAAATCCCAACAGGCCAACTCCAAGACATATACTTGTCAAAATGTCCAATGCTCAAGACAAAGAGAAATTGCTCAAGGCAGCAAGAGAAACGAGAACTATCACATACAAGGGAAGCACAATAAGATTAAGTGCTGATTTCTCAGCTGAAACCATGGAGGCAAGAAGACAGTGGTATGACATAGACAAAATACTAAAAGAAAAAAACTTCCAGGCACAAATTCTCTACCCAGCAAAACTGGCATTCAAAAATGATGGAGAGTTTAAAATATTCACAGATAAACAGAAATTAAGAGAGTATGTCAATAAGAAAACTGCACTTCAAGAAACACTAAAGGAAGTTCTACCAGTTGAAAGTAAAAAACAAGGGAGAGAGAGTTGGAGGAGAGTTTAAAAGCAACTAACAAGACAAAAAACAAAAACAAAACAAAATGTGACATACATTAACCTAAAGAAAATGGCTGAAGTAAGAAATTTGTTACGAGTAAAAACACTCAATTTTTAATGGACTAAATTCACCTATCAAGAGACACAGATTGGCAGAATGGATAAGGAAATATGATCCATCTATATGCTGTCTAAAAGAAACCCACCTTTGACCCAGGGATTCAAGGAGGCTTAAAGTGAATGGCTGAAAAACCATTTTACAAGCTAATAATAGCCAAAAAAGGGCAGAAGCAGCTATTCTACTATCATAAAAATAGGCTTTAAAGGCAAAACTATCATAAGAGACAAAGATGGACACTATATATTAGTAAAAGGGGTAATCTCTCAAGAAGAGTAAACAATCATAAGCATTTATGCACCTAATCGGGGTGCCTCAAAATACATGAAGCAAACCCTGGAAAAACTAAGTGGAGAAATAAATGCCTCTACAGTTATAGCAGGGGATGTTAACACACCATTATCATCATTAGACAGAATATCCAGACAGAGAATCACTACAGGAACAAAGGCTCTCAACAATATATTAGAGGACCTGAACTTAATAGACATATACAGAACACTACACCCAAATACAGCAGGATTTGCATTCTTCTTGAGTGCACATGGAACATACTCCAAGATACACCACATGCTAGGCCACAGAAAAACTCTCAATGAATTAAAAAAGATTGAGATTATACAAAGTAATTTCTTTGACCACAACGGAATGAAATTGGAAATCACTAAGGGCCAGAGAAACAGAATAGGCACAAGGATATGGAAGTTAAACAACACACTCTTAGACAAACAGTGGGTAAAGGGGGAAATCTCAAAAGAAATCAGCACCTACCTTGAAACTAATAAAAATGACAACCCAACATTTCAAAACATATGAGATGCAGCAAAAGCAGTCCTGAGAGGAAAGTTCATATACATAAATTCATATATTAGAAAAGAAGAAACAGCTAAAAATTGAAGACCTAACTACACACTTGGAGGAATTGGAAAAACAACAACAAACTAAACCTAAGGGAAGTAGAAACAAGGAAATAACAAAGATTCGATTAATAATTAATGAAAGAGAGAATAAGAAAGCACTAGAAAAAATAAACAAAACCAAAAGCTGGTTCTTCGAGAATATCAATAAAATTGACAAACCCTTAGCCAGACTAACAAGGAAAAAGAGAGAACAGATTCAAATACACAAAATAAGATATGAGCAAGGGGTTATCATTACTGACCCCACAGAAATAAACAGTATCATAAGAGGATACTTTGAAAAATTATATGCCAACAAGAATGATAATTTTCGAGGAAATGGACAAGTTTCTAGAAACACACAAACAGCCTACATTGATGAAAGAAGAAATTGATGAACTCAACAGTCCAATCACAAGTAAAGAGATAGACTCAGTCATCAAAAACTTCCCAACCAATAAGAGCCCAGGACCAGATGGCTTCACAGCTGAATTCCACCAAACATTCCAGAAAGAGCTAACACCAATTCTGCTTAAGCTCTTCCAAAAAATAGAAGTAGAATGAATATTGCCTAAGTCATTCTATGATGCTAACATTACCCTAATACTAAAACCAATCAAAGATACCACAAGAAAGGAAAATTACAGATGAAATTCTCTAATGAACCTAGATGCTAAAATCCTCAACAAAATACTTCCTAATCACTTTCAACAACATATCAAAAGGATTATACACCATGACCAAGTGGGTTTCATCCCAGGTATGCAAGGATGGTTCAATATAAGAAAATCAATCAATGTAATACATCACATAAACAGATTGAAAGAAAATCACATGATCATCTCAATAGATGCAGAAAAAGCTTTCGATAAAATGCAGCACTCTTTCCTGATAAAAATACTACAAAAGATAGGAATAGAAGGAAACTTTCTGAATATGATAAAGTGTATATATGAAAATCCCAAAGCCAACCTCATTTCCAATGGTGAGATCCTAAAAGCCTTCTCTCTGAGATCGTGAAAAAGACAAGGATGCCCTCTATCATCATTCCTATTTAACATTGTCTTAGAAGTACTTGCCCAAACACTGAGGCAAGAAAAGGACATAAAAGGCATCTAGATTGGAAAGGAAGAAGTAAAAATTTCATTATTTGCAGACGACATGATCCTATACATAGAAAGCCTGAAGAAATCTACAACAAAGCTTCTAGAAATTATAAATGATTTCAGTAATGTTGCAGGCTACTAGATCAATGCTCAAAATTCAGTAGCATTTCTGTACACCATTAATGAGCAATCTGAGGAGGAAATCAAGAAAAAAATACCATTTACAATAGTAACTAAAAGATTCAAATACCTTGGAATAAATTTAACTAAAGATGTAAAGGACTTACATACAGAAAAGTACACAACACTGTTAAAGGAAATCAAAGAAGACTTAAATAAATGGAAAAATATTCTCTTTCCATGGATAGGAAGATTAACATCATCAAGATGTCTATCCTACCCAAACTAATCTACAGATTTAATGCAATCCCAATAAAAATCAACACCGTATTTCTTAAGGAACTGGAAAAACTAACTACAAAATATATTTGGAGAGGTAAGAGGCCCCTAATTGCCAAAGGCATATTGAAAAAGAAAAATGAAGTTGGAGGTATCACGTTACCTCACTTTAAAACATACTACAAAGCTACAGTCATCAAAACTGCATGGTATTGGCACAAGAATAGACCTACTGAAAAAAGGAACTGAATTCAGAGATCTGATATAGACCCTCACATATACCGTCATCTGATATTTGACAAGGCCACCAAACGCACTCAGTTGGGAGAGAATGGCCTCTTTAAAAACTGGTGCTTGGAGAACTGGATATCCATATCCAAAGGAATGAGAGAAGAATACCATCTCACACCTTATACAAAATCAACTCCAGATGGATCAAATATCTAAATATAAGAGCCAAAACCTTAAAGACCTTGGAAGATAATGTAGGGAAGCACCTACAGGACCTTGTAATAGGGAATGGTTTCATGAACTTCACAGCCAAAGCACGAGCAGCAAGAGAAAAAATAGATAAATGGAATCTCCTCAAAATTAAAAACTTCTGCACCTCAAAGGATGTTATTAAGAAAACAAAACGGCAGCCTACCCAATGGGAGAAAATACTTGGCAACCGTATATCTGATAGGCGCCTAATATCCTGCATATATAAAGAAATCCTACACCTCGAAAATAAAAAGACAAACAACCCATTTAAAAAATGGGCTAGTGACCAGAAAAGACACTTCTCCAAGGGAGAAATACAAATGGCTAAAAGCACATGAAATCATGCTTGACATTGCTAGCTATTAGGGAAATGCAAATCAAAACCACGAGATACCATTTTACACCCATCAGAATGGCAGCTATTGAAAAAACAGCAGAATATAAGTGTTGGAGAGGATGTGGAGGAATAGGAACCCTCATCCACTGCTGGTGGGATTGTGGAATGATCCAGCCACTGTGGAGGACAGTTTGGCGACTCCTCAGAAAACTAACAATAGATCTTCCATATGATCCAGCAATTCCACTACTGGGTATATACACAGAAGAATTGAAAGCAAAGACACGAACAGGTATATGCACACCAATGTTCATAGCACCATTGTTCACAATTGCTCAAAGTTGGTATCAGCCCCAGTGCCCATCAACAGATGAATGGATAAGCAAAATGTGGTACATACATACAATGGAATATTACTCAGCTGTTAGAAGGAATAAAGTGCTAACACATGGAATAACATGGATGAATCTTGACAACCTTATGTTGAGTGAAGCAAGCCAGGCACTGAAGGATGAGCAGTTTATGACCTCATTGATTTGAATTGAGGAAAGTTAACAGTTTCTGAGAACCACTGACTGAAAGATAGGTAAACAAGGGAGAGAGAGAGAAGGGTAGGTTGCAAGCCATCACCCATATGGACATAATCTACGGTAAATTGCTAGAGTATAGTTACATATTGAAGGATAGGACAGGTGGGTGGAGATATTATTGGGTTTGGTGGTGCAGGGTTAACAGGTGTGTAGATTAGGAAGGGCAGGTTAGAATACCCAGGGCATGTAACTATGAATCTTGTTATCCCATGAGCCAAGACAGGGGAGAGTCTTATGCCCCTGGGGGTGGAGAAGAAGGAACAGAAAAGATCAAATGGGGTATTTAGTGGTCATGGGAAATATTCTTCATTACCTTACAGTAATGGACACAGGACATGGTAAATATCATCAAAAATTATTAAACTTACAGTCTAAATTGTAAACTACACTGTAAACCATTGACAATGTTTAGTTGCTATATTTTACTATCTCTATAATAGTTATAACAACGTTAACATCCATTTAAAAGAAAATGTTTTAATATGGGGTGGGGAAGGGGGAGGAAGCTTGGGTATGTGGGATTCTCTAGTATTCTGTGTGTGACTTTGCTGTGACCTAAAATTTCTTTTAAAATTAAATCAAAATTTTGGAGACACTGGGGAATGAGAGGGGGAAGGTGTCACGGTACACTGGACATCTGATAATACAGTCATAAAAGGAAAAACGAATATTTTTTTTTTAAAGAATTTTTTCCCCATTTTTTTTGAATGTCCCAATCTGCTAATTATATTTTATTTTTAGTTTAGTTTCTTTTTTTCTTCTTCTGAGTTTCCTTGTACTTAACTTTGCATTTAAGCTTATCATTATTATTTCTTTTTCCTGTTAATTGTATTTCATTATTATATAAGCTTCATGTTCAAGGAATGTTTAGATCACAGAAGGGTTACAAGGGAGGCTGCAGAGGATCATTGGTAGGGGGTGTCTGGGATGGGGGATAATGGGAGTAAGTTCATCTGAATATAGATGAAAGATATATAAAATTGTTCAAATGATCAAAGGATGGGGCATGGTCACTGTGGGTAGACAATTACTCAATAAATGAGAGAATCTGAATTCCCAGCCTGGAGAGCTCTGCTACATTCCCCAAGGGAGCAGCAACAGTCCCTTGAGTTTAGAGGCAGTGACTGACAAAAGAGGATGGCCCACTGATGGGTTCTTGTTATTGAGGACTAGCCTTATGAGTATTTGCTCTAGTAATTGTAACTTAGCCTACTGTTATGGGGTGCCTAAGGGTTGCCAACTGAGAGCCTCCTTGTTGCTCAAATGTGGCCTCTCTCTAAGCCAAACTCAGCATATGAATGCATTACCTTACCCCCAATGTGGGACATGACTCCTGGTGATGAGCCTCCCTGGCAACGAGGGATTAATACCAAGTGCCAACTGGCAATACGATTGGAAAAAGACCTGGAATAAAAGGGTGAAAAGGTAAAGACAAATGATTTCATGTGGCTAAGAGACTTCAAAGAGAGTCGGGAGGTCATCCCAGAGGTAATGCTTATGCACACCTCAGTAGGATCTCATAGAACACCAATGTGGATATCACCTCACACAGAGGGACTCCTGAGGTCTCTGGAGACACCCAGGTCCTATGTAAGTGGGGATAGCCCCACAGATTGATGCCTAATTGGTGGGCTCTTCATTGGCTTCTGTGCTCCTGAGAGTGACAGATTTGACTCAAATAAGTCTTCCCTGCACATGGTCCATCAGTCCCTTCTATTCAAACCTATATGTGATGTGGGAATTTTTAGGTGTACTTCCAGAGACTAACGTCTCTGGCCTACCTATGTGCCAGCTGTGCCTGGAATCTTGGTGGAGCTGCAACACCTACCCTACAGCTCAATGGACTCATCCAAGTCACCTGGCGAGGAGATGACGATGGACAACGGCCATCCCAGGGAATGCAGAGGGCCTGCAGCTGCAGGCAGGATAATCCCATCCACTGTATCCATGGGATATAATCCCTCTCTCACTTGGAGGTGAAGTGGATATCACCATCCCAGTCCCCTCAGGACTGGGGGAGGAGCTATGGACTAGAGTGGACTTGGTGGTGTTCTGTTGTAGACATCTTGTGATTCAAGCAATGGAAGAAATTGTAACAGTGAGGTGGAGCCGGTGGCCACTGGACATTTTTGGGACAAGCAGGGGAGGGGCAGTTGAAATACAGGGGCATTTTTGGGACTTGAGGGTTGTCCTGAGTCATGTTGTGGCGACTGATGTACGCTATTTTGCATCAAAATATACCATGTAGAGCTGTGTGGGAGAGAGTGTGGTCTATGATGTGAACTATGGTGTATGCTCAGTGGCAAGACCCATGGATTTGTATATCCATTGCGGGTGTTGTGCCACACTGTTGAATGATGGAGGTGTGGGATGTTGTGGGAGGTGTGGGAGGTGGGGAACATGGGAATCCCTGTAATTTCTGAGTAATATTTAGGTAATCTAAGCACTTTAAAAAAAAAAAAATATATATATATATATATATATATA
>JAQZBX010106988.1:0-10697 GCA_029593785.1 Cabassous unicinctus
TATCAGACTCCCATGACAATGAGAATAAAATTGATCTTGATATTCAAATATCTGAAGGGAAATAACTTGAAAAGTACTACAAGTGAATATGAATTTAAATATGAATTAGAGGTGATGAAATATAACAACATTCACACATGCAAAGATTCAGAAAGGTTAAATCTAATCTATGTAATGTTGTTACTTGAATATAAGGTTACTCAGTGATGTATTTACCCAGGAAACAACCATGAAAAAAACTCAGGTAGGAGCACATAACTTTTAAAAAGAAACTTGGTGGGTTCCTCAATTGTCAAAAGAGATGTATATATCTCAAACATTCGATAAATATGAGAAAAGTTCAGATTTTAACTAGGATTATTAGTTGTGATGACAAAAGGGCTGTATTCATCAACTTATTTCCTCTAAGTCAAATGAACTGATCTGTATTGATACTGTTTTACAAATTGTGCAAGTTGCAGCTGAATATAAATGAGCATAAGTTCCTAAAAAGTAATGATTTACTGGAGTTAAACAGGAGGGCTTTAAAGAATTCATTTCTGAGGCATTAAAAGTCTATAAGAAGGCTGAGTAATCCTTTAGGAATCAGAAAAATAAAGCTCAATCTTCAGGGTATAACTTTTCTATCTTACATTTGGAAAAAGTGAATCACATAGTATTAGCAAAATTCTTGTTCTGCAGGCCAATGCTTCACTCCATTCTGTAACTAAGGAATCCTGTTTCTTATCGCGCAGAAACTTGTATGAAACAAGGGCAGCACACATCTTTTCATACAGAGCTGAGGAAAGGCCTATAACTTGAAAATTATTTTCTGTGTTAAATTTCAGGGATTTTATAGTCCCCCTTGAATACACGCCTAGGGTTCCAGCTTTAGTAGAGTTCTAAGTGCGATATCCATATCGAGTCCTCAATTCCATAGTTCTCTCTTTGTTCTAATCACTTTATTCCTTAAAATAGTCATATGTATATGAGAGAATGCAAGAAGAAGAATTTGAAAAGAATATTTAACCCAAAACACTCAATATTTTCTTCCAGGATGGAAATATCCAATATCATGAAATTATATAAAACCACAGACATCAGTTTAGCTACTGATGTATAAGGCATGGTCTTCTATAATGCTACACATAGTTTTTACCTCTAAACCAACATAATTTTTCAAAACATTTTGATGATATAGAAAGCCTTTTCAAGAATACATGAGTTACACAAGTATAGAATAGAGTACAAAAAACTATGATGCAGAGATATATAGCTGATGGTGACATGTCAAAAACAAAACATTACTAGACAAGAGAACTCTAGATATTTTACAAGGAAAGATTCAAATATAAAACATACAACAATTATAAATTACACTGTTTGAAATTCTGTTTTAAAGTATTTGTGTTTTTTTGGTGTTTTAAAGTATTTTTAATTACAGAAAACCGTCATTGAAAACTCAAAATCTCTGTTGAACATTCTGCCTAGAGCAGTGTTAATCTCTCTGTTCTGGAGACTATAGAGGAGAGGGTTTATAAATGGGGACACCATGGTGTAGAACATGCCTGTGAGCAGATTGCTTTATTGCAATGGGACCTAGGACAACAATAAATCCATAAATTGTAAATACAAGTAGAACTGCCAACTGTGGAGAGCAGGTGGATAAGGCTTTATTATAGGCTTCCATGGAATGCATGCTAAGCACCATTGATATTAATGTATGATATAAACAGTAAAGCAGAACCTATTATGCTCAAGCATACACTTATAGCTAGGACCGCAATTTTAGAATACTGAACATCTGAAGATGCAATCCTCAAAACTTGAGACACATCACAGAAATATTGATAGATCACATTTGACCCTGTGAAGGGAAGTCTGATTAAGTTTCCTGCATGGATGGCAGAACAAACCAATCCACTTGTCCAGGAACCACCAGCTGCCTGTGTGCACATAAGTGGGTGACAGTGAGTCCATAGTGCAGAGGGTGGCAAATGGCAACACAGCGATCATAGGACATCACCACAAGGAAGGCCACCTCCGTGGCTCCAAGGAAGATGAATAGGAAAATTTGAGCAGCACATGCTGTGAGAGAAATTGATTTATTGCCTGCCAGAAAATTCACAATCAATTTGGGAACAGTAACTGATGTAGCAAAGCTCTATCAGGAATAAATTGCTTATAAAGAAATACTTTGGAAAGTGTAGACATAGGTTGGTCATAATGAGTTATAGTTGGAAGATTCCCAGTCAATGCTCCCAGAAAAATCACTAAGAACAGCAGACCTTGCACAACTTGTAGATCCTGGAAGCTTGAGATACCCATGAGGACAAATTGTGTCAAGATAGTGAGGTTGCTCATATCTACTTACATGCTGCTGTCTCCCTGGGAGTTAAAGTATAAAAATTTAAGGTAATGCTAAAAACAAAATGAAGAAAATCCACAGTATCACCAAACAATATGCAAACTTTGGCCTCAAGGTAAGCCTTCTAACCTAGAAATCAATATATAGGAAATTGACAAATGGCAGTCTTTAAAAATCAATCAATGCACATATTTCCATATTAATTTTGGACCTGAATATTTCTTCAGCATTCACAGGATAAAAAGAATCTAGGCAAATAAGTGTTTTTAATATGAGATCAAAGTCCAGCAACATTTCAATCATTCAGCCACGTTTACAATATTTCTTTAAATATGTTTTAAAACTGTGCCTAATCTCATCCAGGGATTATTTTGATTATTTTCTAATTTTCTATAATATCAACTAGTAAAACCAGACATGCTCTCTAAGAAAGTTTCTATATCCACCAGTGGGTTTGAATATACATACATCATGATTCTCTTCATGTACCAGGGAACTAGGATGACTTCTGATATCTCTCCATCTATGGCAGAAAGACCTAGAAATTTTTTTTCTGTAATAAAGTTAATGACTAGTTCTGAGGATCTACTGAAAATGGTTTTATTCCAAATGAGAGCACATATAATTCCTCAACTTTCTTTAATTTTACTTGCTTAATAAGAAATGCAGATGAGTCCTTTCTTTCCTCCTTTATAAAAATTTTCATAAGAATTATATTTGATTCAGAATCAAACCATTCATTTTCTTCATGGCGATGTGAATCCAGAGTTCTTTTGCTATCATTCTAGTTAACCTTCTCACCTATACACAGTATCTAAGAAAAGCATTCCATCTGACATTACTCCTCCACAAAGCATCCTTTCACCATCAGGCGTGAATTCCACTATTTATTGAAGGGTTAATATACTGCCTGGTTGTCTCACATACATGCTTTTCTAGGTTGCAGTAATAGCTTCATTCATAAATAATTGTGCTAGCTTGAACTTATTTTATTGTGCTTTCCTTAAACCTTTCAGAGCATGTAAATATCTCATTTCAATGTTGTTATTTTAATGCTAAAAATAGTTATGTCAAAGAGGATTTTAGTACTATTAAATATTCTTTTGTGGGAAATCTAGAATTAAAGAACTATAATTGTAAAAATTAGAATTTGTATTTTAATAATATTTTATTTATACATACATAATCCCTTTATCTTCACAAAAATATTTTACTTAAATATATCATAGTAATAATGTTGACTTGCTTATGTTGACTATATCCAGATGAATTTCTATTGTGTTGTAAAATATTTTGTGCAAATTGTTTAGTATAATATCCTTCCTATTATATGTGTTTTCTGGTAATATCCTCATTTTTCAAAGTAGAGAAATTATATTAGGCATATAATTGTATTAAATACAAAAACATTACTCCATGATTAAGCTTATAAAATTGACCTATGGTGCATGTTACTGAATTGAACCAGATTTACATTTGTTGTTTTTGTTTTTAATATTTGCTTTATTAGAATCATGCATTAACACTCAATGTTTAGAGTCGCCTTCCTACCTTCCATCTACTCAGATTGCATCTTTCTCCTCTGTCTAAATAGAAATTCTCAAGTTTTATTATGCTAAATTTAACACACATTTTCTTCAAAATGTATCATGATGGCTAAATGAATATATTTGGCCAGAAGAGAGAGTTCAGTGTTTTTCCCCTATTTTTTTTTTTTATAACCTCTTGGATATTGAGAAAGTATGTACTTCACAATTTTAAAATGTGGACAATAACAGACTGAGTGGAGTTGCTAATTCCTTGTCTATTGTTAAAATATGATATATAGTATTATTTTGAAATGGTCAGCACAAAGCAATGCAGTATCATAAAATCAAGCAAATAAATATCAGAAATTGTTCATTGTAAAAAGTACATTGGAACTCTTTACATTTACTTGATGTAATGACTATTTTCATTATGTTGATAGATGTCCATGAAATTCTTTTGTAACTCTTCTTTGCCTGTAAATTTCTTAGCTCTGCTGCTTTAGAATCTATTTGAAGACATATTCCATCTTGTTGCTTCTAATACTTCAATGTTAAAAGAATTTTGGTATCAGTATATTTCCTATCTTTTCAGTCAAACTGTTTATTCACAGACAGATCTTCAGATACCACTTTAAAACATGAATGATATTTGAATTAGAAAATTCCAGCCTACCTTCTGAGCTAAAATTTGCCATATGGGGAAGATATAATTAAGTATGCAAATCATCCTCAGGCATATCAGTACAGTTTCAGAGCATTATCCATTGGTAATTTCAATGAAGCAAATAAAAAAATATGCAAACATACCTCAAAAGTGAGATAAGCTTATCTTTCTTAAAATGAATATATCTTTTGAAATATTTAAAGAGTGTGACAAAATCTGTGATCCTGCCACTTCCTTCACTGAATAAAATTCATGGAGTCTCTTCTCAGGTAGATACAATTTTAATAAACATTCTGGTTCTGGATTCTTTTTAAAAGTGTCTTTTTCTTTAGGATGGACAAGAATGAGTCATACTTCTCATGAGTCCTGGGTAACTGTCAAGAGGACAGCTTTTCTGCAATTCCTGCTTGGTAAGGATCCTTGCCGAGGACCCCTAAGATTAATTAAATTTGTATTTTTGTTTCTTTGAATAAAATAGTATCAATAATGTTTACCAATTTACAGGAGATTCAATATTTTTAATTTCATATCAGATTGTAAGCGTAATTTATTTATATATAGAAAATCCATAAAATTATGTTACCCCTAATAAATCACATTTTCTTAAGATTTTGGGCTAAAATTATGGCATTGAGCAAATTCATATGTAGATTAAAATTAACTGAAAATTTAAAAACCAATAATTCACTAGCAGCTACTAAACTAAAAATAAATAAATAAGTACAGGCAATATTCAAGAATTGATTTTAAAAGGTAAAGAAGTTTAAAATAAAAGAGGTTTGACACAGAGTGAGACTTATTCACCAAAAGTGGTTTGAATAGAGTCTCCCACATTCAGTTAGGTTGCATTCAGAATGTCAGTTTTTACACTTCAAAAAATAATTCTTAGAAAAGGACACAATTTGTAATTGTCCTGAAACTTTTCATTAATGACTGCCAGTCGGGAAAGAAGCATAATTTGGGAGAGGCTGAGAAACTCCAAGGAAATCTTGGAAATGAAGGCTCAAAAATAGAAGTCTACTTACCCCCACAGAATATCAACATAATTATAAAATTCATCTGGCAAATTTGGAGAGTGGAGATAAGTAGTCAAATATTAGGAAGAAGAAATCCCCTTCTACATTTTGAAAACCTCTTCAATGTCTGGATTAATAGAACAGAGCTAGAGTCTCAAATCTTTTTTTTTCTTTCTAACTTTGCAACATGATTTTTTGTTGAAGCATATGAGAAAATATGGCCTCACAAAAAAGGAATGTTTCCAAAAATTATGGTTACAAAAGGAAAGGAGTCGATTAATAGCACTTTCGGGTAACCATTGTTATTCTTCTGTGATTCTACACCAAATTTCTACAAATAGTGGTTTCTTAAAGTCTTTCAATTTATAATTTGCCACCATATTAATAAACTTTTCATACTCTGCTACATTTAAATTTATTGATATATTTAGACATTTGAACAGATGTTTACAGATGCATGATTTCATACATGAAGTTTCTTCTGAAAAATATTGATTTACAGATTGTTGCACATCATCCAAATATGATATAATTCATTATATAATACCAAAATAAGTCACATTAGTTACTATCACCAACAATCCTATCAGAAAAGTCTAAGTTTTGGGAAAATTTCATGCTCATGTTGAGGACACTAGTTCTCTGAAATACTAAAACATGTGAAACTCAATTTTTTAAATTAGTAAATAATTTTGTTAGGATATTTTACTATTATTTTTTTCTTTGTTAAAGAAGTGGTGTGCTTACAGAACAATTATGCATAAAATACAAGATTACCATATACTACCCTTATATTAATGCCTTGCATTAATGTAGAAAATTTGTTACAATTGCAGATAGCACATTTTTTATAACTGTACTATTAACTATATGGTTATATTAGAGTTCACGATGTAGTGTTGCTCCTTGGATATTTATTAAAATTTTTATTCTGTTACCATATATACAATATAACTTATCCTCTTTTAATCAAAATCATATATATATATCAGTGCTGGTAATTAGATTCACAAAATTGTGCTACTGTCAACAATATCCATTACCAAAACATTTTCATTATTCCAAAGAGGAAACTTGTATATTTTAAGCTTTAACTCCACATTCTCTATCCACACCTCGTCACCTAATTACCTATATTCTATATTATGTCTCTATGAATTTGCTTATTCTAATTGTTTCAAAGCAATGAGATCATACATTATTTGTCCTTTTGTGTCTGGCTTATTTCATTCAACATGTCTTCCAGGTTCATACCTGTTGTCTCATGTATCAGGACTTCATTCATTATTCATTATTAGCTGAATAATATTCCGTTGTATGTAAACACCACAATTTGTTTATCCATTCAACAGTTTTAGACAATTTTGGTTTGCTTCAATTTTTTGGAAATTGTGAATAATGCTGCTATGAACATTGGTGATCAAATATCTGTTCAAGTCCCTTCTTTCAAGTCTTATGAGTACATACCAAGTAGTAGGATTGCTGGGTCATATGGTAATTCTATGATAAGTTTTCTGAGGACCTGCTCAATTGTGTTCCACAGTGGCTGTACCATTTTACATTTACACTAGCAGTGTTTACATGTTTCTATTTCTCCACATCCTCTCCAATATATGCTATTTCCCTTTTTTTTAATACCAGACATTCTAATGGGCATGAAATAGTATCTCATTGTGGTTTTGATTTCCGTCTACCTGATAGATAATGATGTGCATCTTTTCATGTGCTCTCTAGCCGTTTGTATATTTTCTTTAAAGTTATGTCTGTTCAAGGCTTTTACCCATTTTTTATTAGGTTGTTTGACTTTTTGTTTTTAAGTTATAAGTTCTCTTTATTCATTCTGGGGTATTAATCTTTATCAGATATGTGGATTCCAAATAAATTTTCCCATTTTATTTTGTCATTTTATTTTCATGAAAATTCCTTTGAGGCACAAAAGGACTTTTTTGATGAGGTACCATTTATCTTGTTTTTTCTTTTAGTTGCTTGTGACCCCTTGTCAAAAATCAGCTGGCCATAAAACTGAGGTTAGATTTCTGAGGTCTCAATTCAATTACATTTGTCTATCTGTCATTGTACCAGTACCATACTGTTTTGCTTAATGGGCTTTATAATAACTTTATTAGTCATATTATTTTTAAATTAGAAAACCTATGAGCTTACAAAACAATCATGCATAACATACAGGACTTCCATACATCACCACATCAGCAGCAGCTTGCTTTTGTGGAACACTTGTTACAAATCATAAAAGAACATCATCCAAATATTACTGCTACCTACAGTCCATAGCTTACATTTGGTGTATTTTTTTCCCATAAATCTCCCTACTATTAACACTATGTATTGGAAATCTGTTATTGTTCATGAGGAAATAGTCTCATATTTGTACTGTAAACCACAGTTCATCAGCCACTGCAGGGTTCTCTTTTTTATATAGTCCCATGCATTGAAAAATCCATCCAAAGTGTACAGTCAGTGGTTCTTAGTTTCATCACAGAGTTGTGCTGTCATTTGTAGAATTCTGTCATCATTGTAAATGAAAATATCCCATACACCCCTATACTCCCTATTATTAAATCTTAGCATTGATATAGTACCTTCTTTGCCATTGATGCAAGAATATTAAAATATTAACATTACTTATAGTCCATAAGTTATATTAGTTATATTTTCCCATGTATCACAATATTCATGACACCTTGTAATAGTGATGTACATTATTTTTAGTTCATAAAATAATTTTCTCATATTTGTACTATTAACCACAGTCATCCACCACTGAGTTCAATATGTTTAAGGCCCTAGTATAATTGCTATTTATGTCCCTAGCCTACCCTTTTGCCTACAATTTTATTTATAGAAAAGCAATATTAGTTATACTCACAATAATGTGTTACCATCTATTCAATCCATTTGCAAACCTTTATAGTCAATCTTATTAAATACTGAACATACATTGAATATCAGATCCTGTTGTCAACCCTCAATCTCCTAGTAACTTATACTCTAGATTTTAATCCCTTGAGCTTATTCATCATATTTAGTTTATATTAGTGATACCAAACAACATTTGTCCTTTTGTGTCTGGCTTATTTCACTCAACATAAAGTCCTCAAGGTTCATCTATGTTGTCATTTGTATCATGACTTCTTTTAAACTTACAGCTGAAGAGTGTTATATTTTATGAATATATCACATTTTGTTCATCCATTCACTGATTGGTGGACACTTGTTTTTTTCCATCTTTTAGAAATTGTGAATAGTGCTGCCATCAACATTGGTGTGCAAATGTCTCTTCACATCCTTGATTTCAGTTCATCTGAATATATGCCTAGTAACGGTATTGTCAGGTCATAGAGCAGTTCTATATTTAGCTTCCTGAGGAACTGCCAAACTCTCTCCAAAAAGGCTGCATCATTCTATTTTCCCAACAGCAGTGAATGAATGTTTCTATTCCTCCACATTCTCTCCAACACTTGCAGTTTTCTGTTTTTGTTTTAAAGAATGGCCATTCTATAAGAATGAAATGATATCTCGTTGTCGTTTTAATCTGCATTTCCCTAAGAGCTAATTATGTTGAACATTTTTTCATGAGTTTTTGGCCATTTGTATTTATTAGTAGAAAAATGCCTATTAAAGTCTTTTGCCCATTTTTAAATTGGATTGCTTGTCTTTTTATTGTTAAGTTATATGATTTATTTATATACTATCAAAATCAAACTCTTGTCAGATATGTGGCTTCCAAATATTTTCTCCCATTAAGTAGGTTGCGTTTTTACCTTCTAGTGAAAGTCTTTTGAAGCAAAAAAGTGTTTCATGTTGAAGATGTTCCAATTATGTATTGTTTTTCTTTTGTTTCTCATGCTTTAAGCTTAAGGTTTAAGAAATCACCACATACCAGAAGATCTTAAAAACGTTTTCATACATTTTCTTCTAAGAGTATTTGCTTCCAGCTTTTATATATTAGGTCATTGAACCATTCTGAGTTCATTTTTGTTTAAGATGTGAGATAGAAGTCTTCTTTCTTTTGTATATGAATATACAGTTCTTCCAGCATCTGAATAGATTTTGTGAATAGATTGTACTGCCCTGTTTGGAAGGGCATGACAGCCTTGTCAAAAACCTCTTGACTATAAATGGGAGGATCCATTTCTGACTCTCAATTCAATTTCATTCATCAACAAGTGTATCTTTATGCCAGCATCATGCTGTTTTTACCACTGTAGCTAAGGGATGGTCTTTAAAGTCAGGAAGTGAGAGTCCTCAAACTTTGATTTTTTAAAAAGATATTTTTGGTATTCAGGACCTTTTATCATTCCAAATAAAGTTGAAATTGCCTTTTTCATTACTGCAAAAAGGGCTGTTGGAAGTTTAATTGGGATTGTGTGGAATCTGAAAATCAATTTGCATAGAATTGACATTGTAATGATATTTAATCTTCCAATCCATGAACACAGAATGATCTTCCATTTTTTAGGTGTTATTTGGTTCCTTTAGTAAAGTTTTATAGTTTTCTGAATAGAATTCCTTTATATCCTTGGTTAAGTTTATTCCTATATACTTGATTTTTTAGTCACTATTGTAAATGGGTTTTTTCTCCTGATTTCCTCCTCACAATGCTGATAATTGTGTATACAAACACTACTGATTTTTGCATATTAATTTTGTATCCTGCCAATTTGCTGAACTTGTTTATTAGCTCTAGTAATATTGTTGTAAATTTTTTGGTATTTTCTAGGTAGAAGATCATGTCATCAGCAAATAGCAAAAGTTTTACTTGTTCTTTTCCTAATTCGATGGTTTTCAGTTATTTTTAGCTAAAAAATCTAGCACAATATTGAATAACAGTGGAGAGAGTGGGCATCTTTGTCTTCTTCCTGATATGAGTAGAAAGCTTTCAGTCTTTCACTGTTAAGTACAATGCCAGCTGTGAGTTTTTATATATGCACTTTATCATATTGAGAAAGTTTCTTTCTATTTCTATCTTTCAGAGTGTTTTTATCAAGAAAGGAAGCTGAATTTTGTCAAATGCCTTTTCTGCAATCAAGATAATCATGTGATTTTTCTTTCTCAATTTATTATCATCAGTTTTCTTATGATGAAGCACACTTGCATACCTAGTATAAAACCCACTTGAT